>JAXCGZ010002397.1:0-37500 GCA_037179515.1 Halocaridina rubra | reverse complement strand
TTATGACGAGAGGCTGAGGGAATTAGACTTACCATCACTCGAAGCTAGAAGAGTGAGGGGGATATGGTGACGGATTTCAAATTCCTTCATGGTTATGATAGTGGATAGAGATCGATATTTTGATATGGATGGCACTAGAACTAGAGGTCATAGTTTGAAGCTTTGTAATAAAAATTCTTTGCAGGATGTAAGGAGGTACTGTTTAGTGTAAGAGTAGTTGATAATTGGGATTCGCTAAGCGAGATGCTAGTTGGTGCTAAATCAATCATATTTTTTAAGGACAAGTATGATAAGTATCACTAAGTACAAAATGGTGCCCGCACGCGCACCACTTAACTCCAACGGATATTAAAACACCAATGAATCACAAACACGAATTAAATACTTTCATTTCAGGAAACCCGGATAAGCCATATATTGCTCACAAACCAATTATATCTTAATGGCCTATCCTATCGTTAATAACCTCCACAATTTTGTCAGAATAATTCTAGTTTAACGCAAGACCAACGACTTATTTACTAACATTATTGTTGTTGTTCCGGTTTTGCGTCACGGACTCCCTTTTGTACCAAGGGCTAGGACGGTTGCCTTCTTGCGAAGGACTTATTTTGGTAGATGTAATCGTTATCCTGAGTGCATGCCCTTGCTAACCTCAGACCGTGACGGGGCGCGAACCTTCGACCTAACGCCTCAGAGTCGCGGACGCTACCGCTTGAGCCACGGCGACTACTTATTTCCTAACATTATTATATTTGTTTAATCAAATGTGGTTATATGTTATACGGTGGTTTTCACACAGACAATATAAAGAAAAGAAATTAGATCAGTTGAAGGTTACATAGAAATTCACAATAGGTGACGGTTATATAAGTCATTGAGACGTTAGTTTAATTACTGTTACTACTACTACTACTACTACTACTACTATTAGAGTAAAAAGGAACCACCTTCCAAGCATAGTTACTGATTTGTGATGTTCACTGAAACAGTGGACATTCTACTCATTCATTTTTACCTTACTACTACTACTAATACAAACTACTACTACTACTACTACCAATGCTGCTGCTACTACGAACTACTACTACTATATAAAGAAGTTATGACAGGACAACCTCTCGAACACCTACTCTCTTTCATATTTACCCTCTACTGCTACTACTAGTATTAATTTATCTACTAAACAAGGTAAAAATAGCAGCACCCAAATGTTTGCGAAGAAACAGAGAATAATTTTCAGTCACTCATACACACTTCAGGCTTTGGGCCGATTTCTTAAACAGTATAAACCTAGGATACCATATTGTTAGTTAGCTAGACACACACAGATGGATTTCATAAACGCATCTGACGCGGTTCTGTGTATGACTAGGATCCCTTGCGGGATCCTAGCCATACACAGAACCGCGTCAGATGCCTTTATGAAATCCATTTGTGTGTCTAGCTAACTAACAATATGGTATCCTAGGTTTAAACTGTTTAAGAAATCGAGCTTTTTCAAATTTTTCACAACCTCTGACCTAAGTAAATAAATCAATACTTTAAAATTCTCTCCACTGACCTTTTCGCATGTGGGATATTTGTAGCAACGCAAAGTTCCGCTATTGGTTCTAATAATAATAATAATAAACTACCCCCAGTATTAAAATGGAACGCAAGCACGCCCTCATGCGACTGACCGATTTTCAATGTATGAAATAAGTTTGATCAGCTGAGAGAGAGAGAGAGAGATTTATTTTATTTTATTAATTTATTGCGCCAAGGCGTCAGACATTACATGAGTTCATACAAATAATGCTTCAAATGGATATAAAATCAAGAATTGAACATGGTTTACAGGGAGGTGTACATATTGATAAAACATTGCTGCATACTAACACACAACTCACAGAATGGCAGCACAGAGTACATTATATCCAAAAGTAAAGCTTAGAGAAACGCAGAATGCACAAACAGAATTATATAGCAACATACAGAAAATATATGTATAATTCAATATAATTAATGGCCACCAAAGTGAGGAAAACGAGCAAGAATAACATCAAGGTTGTCATCATTAAGTAAAAATGAGCAGATCTGTATTAAGTTCTGACCTCGTGGTAAAACATCTCTCACTGCGGGGCACTGAAGACAATAGTGGTCAAGAGTGTTAGCATTAGTTCGGTCGCATAATTTACAGGAGGTGTACTGTGGCATATCTAGAGTCTGGGAGACCTGCCATAAAGGCCGATACCCCATTCTGAGCCGAGCACTAACTACATTGTTTTTCCGCACCATTAACCCGCGTCTGCGATACTTGTAGCGACTGTGAAGGAAGTGATCATGGTGCTGTATGGACACACTGTTGGCCGTGAATCAATATTTATGAGAATCGTCAGGTAAACAAACAGCATAGTGGAACAAGTGTGCAATAATCTTTCCACGTGCAAGCAGCCTCGCAATATTAGAAAGAGGTGAATTTTAAGTAAATATTTAACAATTAAAACGTCAAGTTTTTTAAAAAGTAAGACAGATATCCTGCAAATATGTGGCCATGGATGTGATACATCTGGAATACATACATGCGTATTTACACGACTACATATGTAAATGCAAAAACACAATTGCAAAATACCGAAGTTTAAATTATGTAAGAAGTTGTAATGTAAGGTTATAGAAGAAAATCGAGAGAGAGAGAGAGAGAGAGAGAGAGAGAGAGAGAGAGAGAGAGAGAGAGAGAGAGACTGATATCACACCAAACTAAATGTTGAATTGTCAAAAAACAAATTGTCAAGAGAAGCAAAATGTGCAAATCCACTCACAATCTCTCTCTCCCCACCCACCATCCTCCCAATCCCCCCCAATACACAGTGAGTTACGAGAGGAGAAACTAGTGAGGGAGAGAATTTACGACAGATAAAACTTGATACAAAAAAAAAAAACAGCATCTGGCAACACCGCATTAGCTGAAAATACATAAATATTCTTCTTATGTAGAGCATCAAAATATCTTCTTTTTTTTTTTTGTATTTAATTCTACATATTAATAATACCTAAGTCTTCTCTACATTTATCTATCTTTATACAAAATTCTTAAGGCATTTCTTAAAAATATATCTTCTACATAGTACTCGACTATATTAATCTATCTCCTTAACAGATGGGTAGAATTCACTAATAATTAGAAAAAAAGGGGAAATTTTACTGTTTTTGGCATACATGTTGACAAGGCTTCACAACTCATGTTTTTGGCTGTTTACCAACTCTCCCATATGGCAGGAAAAAGCATTGAAGGGGAAAAGGAGTTTCCTACCTTCGTCAGAGATTAAGTTACTTCTAACTATGATGCTAATTGCAATTTCAAACACCAGATAGTACTTTCAATAATTCTTTCCCAATAGACCTATATATATATATATATATATATATATATATATATATATATATATATATATATATATATATATATATATATATATATATATATATGTGTGTGTGTGTGTGTGTGTGATTACCTAATTGTGTTTAAGGGAAAGAGCCCAAAGCTTGTATCTTCCCGTCTCCTGATCGGTTCCATTTTAGACTTAGTGATACTTATCATACCTGTCCTTAAAACTATGGATTGAGATAGCATTAACTACCTCCTCGCTTAGCCAATTCCAATTATCAACTACTCTTACACTGAAAAAGTATTTCCTTACATCCTGCAAAGAAGTTTTCTTACGAAGCTTCAAACTATGACCTCTAGTTCTAGAGCCAGCCATATCAAAATATCCATCCCTATCCACTCTATCATAACCATGAAGGAATTTAAAGACTGTCACCATATCCCCCCTCACTCTTCTAGCTTCGAGTGATGGTAAGTCTAATTCCCTCAGCCTCTCATCATAACTGAGATTGCGTATTTCTGGCACCAGTTTCGTGGCATGTCTTTGAACTTTTTCAAGCTTAGCTATGTGCTTTTTCAAGTGCGGATTCCAAAAGGGGGCTGCATATTCGAGTTTTGGCCTCACATAGGTTACATAAATATTTCTGAACATTTCCTTGTCCATGTGCCTGAAGGCTACCCTTACATTTGATAAGAATGCATATGCTGCCCTTACTATGCCATTTATATGTATTTCTGGAGACAAATCTGCCAGTAAGTTTACTCCTAGATCTCTCTCATTTTCTGTCTCTTGAAGTTGTACTCCAGCCACCGAGTAGTCAAGCTTGGGCCTTCTTGCACTTGTACCCATTCTCATTACCTTACATTTTGAAGTATTGAATTTCATTAGCCACTTTTCTGACCACTCATGCAGATTATTTAGATCCTCCTGAAGTTCTCTACCATTGTTCTCGTTTTTTACTTTCTTCACAATCTTTGCATCATCTGCAAACATATTCATGAATGAATTTACAGACTCTGGTAGGTCATTTACATATACAAGGAACAAAAGTGGCCCTAAAACTGAACCCTGTGGAACTCCACTACTAACTCTTCTCCATTCAGACACTGAGTGTCTTACACTAACCCTCTGTTCCCTTCCTTCTAAGTAAGTTTTTATCCATTCCAAAAAATTTCCACCTATTCTAGCCATTGATTGCAGCTTCCTAATAAGTCTCCCATGTGGAACAGTGTCAAACGCTTTCTGGAAGTCTAGGAATATGCAATCTGCCCAGCCCTCTCTTTCCTGTAAGATTTGGCTTACCTCATCATAAAATTCTAATAAGTTTGTTACTGTTGATCTACCTTCTCTGAAGCCATGTTGCCTCACTGACAAAAAGTTGAAGGATTCCAAGTGAAGAGAGATATGTTTCCTTAGTAGTTTCTCCATAAGTTTGCAAACTATGCTGGTCAAGGAAACTGGTCTATAGTTCAGAGCCGTATCCCTCCTTCCCTTTTTGAAGATAGGTATCACATTTGCTTGTTTCCAGCATCTTGGAATCTCCCCCGACTCCAGTGACTCCTTAAATATGATACTTAGTGCCACTGATATTGTGTTTGCGCATTTTTTAAGCACATGAGGGGATATGTCATCAGGACCTGTAGCTTTATGAACATCTAAATCCATCAGCGCTTTGCATACCTCTGTGGCTGTAAGGCTAATGTTCTCTAATACCGGCCCTTGAGCTTCTATCACTGCAATCTGAGGGGATGGGGTATTTTCTACTGTAAATACTGACTGAAACTCCTTGTTCAATTCTTTGCAGATCTCTCCATCCGTCTCAGTGATGCTTCCATCCGCTCTCTTTAGCCTTAAAACCTGTTCTTTTACCTTCAGTTTTCCTCTGATAAAGCTGTGGAAAAGCTTGGGATTTTCTTTAGCCTTCCTGGTGATGTCCCTCTCATAGTCTCTCTTTGCCTCTCTCCTTTTACTTAGGTAGTCATTTCTTGCTCATTTGTAGGTTTGCCAGGCATTTATGTTTTTTCTCCTCCTATACCTTTTCCATAGTTTTAAGAATGGAACCGACCAGGAGACGGGGAGTTACAAGCTTGGGGCTCTTTCTCGTAAGCAATATCATTCATTTACCTTGTCTGTTTCCCCCAAGTTGGGGAGTAGCCGACATAAAAAAAAATTAATAATAATAATATATATATATATATATATATATATATATATATATATATATATATATATATATATATATATATATATATATATATATATATATATATATAAACTTGCCAATATTATATTTTTCATTTCTTTAAGTTTAAAATTCGCACAAAAATTCCATAAATTCTTATATATCATTAGACAGAAAGTCTAAAATCCTTAGGAATTTCAGCTAGGCTTACAGGCTCATGCTTTCAGGGTAAGAGATATAGGGGAACATCACAAGGCCTATATACTAAAATACCAGAGGAGATTTTTTCACTATATATATATATATATATATATATATATATATATATATATATATATATATATATATATATTAGTAGTAGTCATCCATCCATATACCAAAGCCATATTCCCCTTATAAGTAGGGTGGCTGAGTCAAAGACAATACTTTGACTTTTTTGTGGGAATTACATACAGAGGAGGGGATTCGCTGCCCCCTCGCTCAGCCCCATTTAGTCGACTTTTACGACACGCAGGGGAACACGGAGGAAGTATTCTTACCCCCCTCCCTCAGGGGGTTGTATTAGTAGTAGTAGTAGAAAAAGTAGTAGTAGTATGGTAACATTAATATTATTATTCGTAATATTATTGTTATTATTATTTCTATAATTCCTGTCATTTTCTATACAATTTTAGGTTCGCCTATTCAGGAATTAGGAAGTACGTAATAATAATAATAATAATAATAATAATAATAATAATAATAATAATAATAATAATTCCGTTAACATTGTTTCAATTCCAGAATTTATCTAACAAATTATATATAAACGAATAATTCATATTTAATTAAAAAAACAAATCAAAACTCAATAACTTATGAATTAGGACATTTAAAATGTCAGAAGCAAATCGAATATAAGCAAAGTTACTTCCACATAAGTATCGAAACTAAATAATAATAATAATAATAATAATAAACCTTTCCTTTCAGAATTTCGGGTATATCATGAGAATAATAATAATAATAATAATAATAATAATAAAACATCTCCCAATTCTACATCAGGACAATTAAGTTCTTATAAAATTCTATTTTTTTCCAGTTTCCTAACCTAAAATTTAACTCATTTTCAAATTTATACGAAATAAAATTTAGGAAATTCTCAAACACTCATTCCAGGTGTTTGGGGGAACTTTCTACGACTACCCAAACAGCTCAGCCCCCCCCCCCCCAAACACATATCCGTGCAAGATTTCAGACAATTATTGAGAAATATAAAAAACTTTTAATTTTTAACCCTCCAATAGTTGGTGTGATAGTCATGAAATAAATAAACAAAGTTTCCATCTTGCTTTGTTTATATTTATAATTGTTTAAATATTTAATTATGAAAAATAATTAAAAATTATTTTTATACCTTTCCAGTAAGTGTAGTGATGGCCAGAAAATACCAAATAAACAAACTTGGCATCTTCCTTTGTTTATATTCCATGATGAAATCGAATAAAACTTGGTTTTAAACTTCCTGAAAACTTCTCTCGGAAGACAAACAATGGGTCACTACCGTACTCATGTCTCTTTCTAACCCTATTTTCTTTCTTTTTTTACATTTTGGAAAGAGATAGATTCACCTATTTACTCATAATGAATAAAAATGACTCAATATTTCCTTATTTTTTTCTAAACAAACTTCTCTATATAAAAAAAAAAAAATTATGGGTCACGACATTTCTTTCTCCAACTTCCAAAATATTTGTGAAGTTCACTCACGTCTATTTTTCTATCTTTTTTTTTACATTTTCGGGATGTTTTCACTTAACTAATCGTAAATTTACATTGTTAAATTGATATAAACAACGCTATCTGGGTACGAAAAGCATGGTAAACATGTCGTTTTGCGGAGGAAACCGACGCACACCTTCCCGTCACTACGTCTACAGGTGAACTAAATTGCAATTTCACTCATAGCGAGGCCGAGTCTCCCGTTGACTGCCAGGTAACTAGAAAATTTCCCTGATTTTGGTATCGGATATGACTTGAAATTACCTAAATTTGGGAGAGGAATTTTCGAGTTTTCCTCAAATCCTTTTTCCGTGACTCTGAATAAAATCAGTTAAGAGATATATTATTATAGGATTTACTCTTTTTTATCTTTTAAGAAAATATGAGTGAAATAGATCAATTTTACAGGTGAACAAAGTTGCAATTTCACTCCGAGGGAGGCCGAGAATCCCGTATGACGGTCAAGTGACGGTGAATTTCCCTAAGTTTGGCAACGGAAACTATGCTTTCTCCAAGATTTTTTTCTCCAGATTTAAAAATATTTTTATATCATATTTTCACATGTTCTACTCGGTTATGATATCGCTTGAGGGTAAATTAATATATATTTTCAGTAAGTGAAGACGCATCAAATCTCTGGAAATGAGCGGAGTGCACTCGAGAGCACAAAAAACTCGCCTATAATACGTTTTTCATTATTTGTGCCATTTTTCTTATAATTTGGGACTTTTACACCAATATATGAAGTATTTTTACATAATTTACACTCAGTAAATCTGTTTTTTTTACCAGATAAAAAACTAGGAACATAAAATTAATAAATTTAAATATTAAAAAATAAACTTTTGACTTGTAAAAATATTATGGGCATGCAACCTTTTAACATGTAAACAAAGTATTTTTTTTTATTAAAGATGTAAATATTTTTCGTTTCAATATCCTTAAATATTGTTTACCTAATTGTGCTCACGAGAAAGACCTATATTCGTAATTCCCTGTCTGCCAGTCACACAGGATGGTCTGTAATACTAGGTAAGGCTATGGATAGATCTAGTTGAATTGATCAAATTAAAATGTTAAAAGAACATAACCAAATCTTCAACAACTAAACTAGCACCCAAGTCGAGAAATGAGGAGGTGGACTAATGCGGGTTTGATCCAGCTGCGGGGCATTAGAGAAGGCATCCAGTTTTAATCTCCCTTATAGCTCCAGCCTGCCTGCGTCCACCCCCATTCAAAAAGTGACTCATTGTGACACACAAAAAAAAAAGACGAGGAAAGTATATTTTCTAAACTTAGTATAAAGTTCAAGTCCCAGATATAGTGAAAAATAAGAAAGAAAGAGAGACTCTACACTAGAGGGGCAGGGATTTAATGATAATATTCAGTCAAGTTCCAGCTATAGTGTAATATAAGAAAGAAAGAGAAAGAGACTCTACACTAGAGGGGCAGGGATTTAATGAATTTGTAAATATTCATTCAAGTCCCAGATATAGTGTAATATAAGAAAGAAAGAGAGAGACTCTACATTCGAGGGGTAGAGATTTAATGAATTTGTAAATATTCATATAGACCATTCGTAATACCAATATCTTCAACAGTACAATTATTATTATTAAAGGATGCCAAACATCAGGACAAAAACATGTAACTCTTAGTGCAATTAGTATTGTCATTTACACTTATCGATGGACCTGTTGAGCAGACAAGAGCTAGGAGACAACAGATGCTACTGCTGTCTCTTCATTATCTCAGTGAGACAAAGTGAGATTATCACCTTTTGCCACGGAACGAAAAGGGCTCAAACTCGATATGAGAGACCCATCTCATACCAAAATGAAATGGGGACGAATCGATGGACTAGAGGCTCATCACATTAAAAAAGGGCTTATTCCTAGATCTTGGACTGCTTGCACTAGTTTCTAAGGCAAAGATGCAAATTAAGAACTGCTTGCATGAACTGCAAATTGAAGAGGAGGGCAATAGGGACAAAATTCATTGCATAAGCTGACTATGGAAGAGGCAGATCTGTAGAAGTAGGACTGCTCACACATGCATGTGAAGTGAAAGTGGAAACAGTGGATCTACAAACCTCTGATTGCCTGCAGGAGAGGTACAAAACAGCATTGGTATTCAGGAGTTACATTTTGTGACAAAAGGTCAGATTCAGGGCACTGTCAGCAGTGCAAAATTGGGACGGCTCTATGAATCCTGAGCTTCTCTAGTGAGCTGAACTAAGAGAAACGGATCTGGAGCAAATGAATACTACTACAAGAGGGAATAATTCACGTGAGCTGTATAAGAATGAAGAATCCGCGTAACCACAACTGCTCAATTAAGCTACAAATGGAACGATAAAATATGTGGATATAGATCTGCTTGTGAAAGTTGTTCAAGGAAGGATGCATCTGACTGGGAATCCTCCAAACCACCCAATGGCATCTACTGCAACGATGCTTGATTTCCAAAAGTAGTGACACAGTCTTTCCTTTGGAGCTTATCAGCAGTGTTGAAAGGGGGAAAGTGCAAATCGGTCTAGGTAATTTTTCCTTATCTTTAGCCCAAGCAAGCAGTAAGTTTCCAGATGCTTTAACCAAATGTCAAGAGGAAACAAGCCATACGCATATCAGCAGATCCAAGGTTAACTGTGAGTGCTGTTAAGTTTCAATAGCTAATGTAAGTAAATAATAAAAATATTTATTTAAAAGGCAATACATATATGGCCAACAGTAACTTTTTCTCAACTACTTCACATAATTATACAGGAAATTACTAAGTAAATATTGCTGAGGTTGCAGTAGCTCAGCGATTATTGAACTGGACTCAGTAGTGACAAAGCCATCTTCAATTCCCCAACGCCAACCTGTGTGCGTCTAACTCCATTCAAATGGGGATTATTAATAGTGCATAAAAAGGCAAACAACTAAGAAATTAGTGCCAGAGTTCTGTATAACAAGATTTCCCACTTAAATATTATTACATTATTAAGATGAAGGATTAGGGAATGCAAAAGTTACATTTTTCACCTTTATTTACACATACGCATATGGCACAGTATCAAAATTAACCTATTTGGAAAACTTACCAGCATTCTCTAAAAAATTTAAAAACAACTGTTTTTTAAATATACCAATTACCTTAAATCTTCAACAATCATTCTATATTATCTAATATTCATATCAGTGAACTACATTTTAAGATATTATACATGTGTTTCTACTTTGTTTCATTCACTAATAATAATAATAATAATAATAATCCTCATGCTATGTGTCAATATTAGTCCCCATTATGAGGGGGGGGGGACAGATATAGTGTGGCTGGGGAATTAAGGCTGGATGACCTTCCTAGCACCCCACAAAAATAATAATAATATTAATAATAACAATAATAATCATACATCAATCTGTCATTGCATTATGCTCCCTTTTACCTCTGGGGAATGGATGCGTGTCTTGACATGGACCATCCCATTACAAGGTTGCTGTGAGTCTTGTATATATAATACAGTTATACATGTGTATACATATTTAACTAATCAAAATTACTAACAAAGGTTACCCATTCCGTTTTTCCAATTCTAATTTTATTACCAGATCTTCCTGTAACGCCATAGCGCAGCAGTTAGAGCAATCGACTCAGGAAGCGACAAACCCATGTTCAAACTAATCATGGGGCACTAGCAAGGGCATCCAACTTCAATTCCAAAGCTCAAACCATCAGGATAAGTAATTATCCTCCTTAGCATTCAGAATTGTTCGGCCAGGCAGCTTAAGAAACAAAAACAACAACAACAATACTGCTACAAGATAAAGAGGGCAAGAAAAAGAAGACAAACATACTCTTTACTGAGCCAAAATATTGTAAAAACTTCCCTGAATATATTGCTGAGATAAACTTTAACGAATGATTCTCTTAAGAAATTTCATCATGACTGGCCATGCACTGACTTGTGCTTTAATATGTGGTACACACTTACCACCCCATAATAATGGCATTCGAACTAGCTTATGATATGAAGCACGTCCAAAAGGACTGTATGGAGGTTCTATAAGGTGACCTGTTTCTGGAAATTTGTGAACCTGAAGAGAAAATATTAAAAAACTTTATCAGTGATTATATTATTTAATATAAAAATCTATCGGCTACTACCTCTTTCAGGAACACCATATATCTATCTGTTTAATTTTTATAAAACTTTATAACAAGAGAAAAATGCAAAATAATGCTAAGAAGTTTCTCCAGTAAACTATTATGAAAGACTCATATTCTGTAATAATGGAATACTCTACTTCTAATTTTGCAATAGTAATTAATTTCCCTAAGAGGATTTGAACTATTAAAAATCATTATAGTGTCAGCTTTCCTCTTAGAAACAAAAAGTAATTTGAATTTGAGGTAGAAGATAAACCTGAGTTTATTATTCTCAATATTTTCAAATTTGCGTAATGTCAAAATTGCATTAGTAAAGTTGACATAAGATGAGGGAAGACTGTTAATCTGATATTTGCAATCATGCATGGTTAATCCCAATTGCCTCCAAAGCCATATTAATCATGAGAATGTTTAGCATCTACCACCTCTAATATTCCCCTCAGTGAATATATTTAAAGAGCGTGTAATCAAAAACATGTTCTTAATTGCCGTACTCATAATCTTTTATCTCTTTGAAATATTTTGCTCTGTAAATTTATCAGAAAAGTGTCTATAAAAACATGTTTCTAATTAAGCATAATCCACTGCTTCAAAGTAATAGCTCTTTGAATATATCAGAAAAGTGTCCAACTAAATACAGGATATTTCTAATTACCATAAATGGAATATATATATATATATATATATATATATATATATATATATATATATATATATATATATATATATATATATATATATATATATATATATATATATATACACACAACTCAGTATTGCAATACTGAAATAATTTAATTATATATCATAAGGTCCATGGGCAATACCTTGTCTGGTAGAAAAGTAAAATCTTTGAGTTCCATATGCAGTGGGAATACATAAAACTATTATCATTTTGAGAGCTTAAAATGCAAAGTATAGTTATAGTTTCTATACTGGATATGCCAGTAAATATAGAATTTTCACATGCTGGATACAGTAGCATCAATATAGTTGAACAATAAAAATACTGAGTTATTGTTAATTATATTCATTCTTCTGAGTTCAGTGGGATGTAATGTCATAGTGAAAAAAAAAATATTGGAACTGCATGTGAATACTGAATTTTCAGTGGCAGTATAAGTATCATAAAAATATGTGGATGATTAAACATTAAACTTTTAAAACAGAAAAAAGTACTGGAGTACGAAAATTTGGTGACAATATAAAATTAAACTATGAAAACTGTATAAAGTATAAAAAAAATTGATTGCTGATAAGTAATTTTACTCATGATACAGAGTAAATTATTACGAAAATTGGGAAACCATAAAAAATCAAACTATTAAAACAGTATAAAGTATTAAGAAAATCTGTTGATTACAAGTAAATTAAACTTTTAAAACAGAATTAAGTATTAAAAAACTGAGAGGATACAAAAATAAACATAAAACAGAAACAATTTTAGAGTTTTCCTTTAAAGGGATTTGAAAGATGCCTAGATAAGAAGCGGCAAGTTGTCGTCCAAGCGAGTTCTTGAGCTCTACAGTGAGGTTTCAATTTGCCGCCCCATAGAATATTTCCGCTCACTAATTTATGATAAGATGCATTGCTGAAATTTGAGTAAGGAGGCTCTATCAAGTGTCCTGTTCCCTTATACTTGTGAACCTATGAAGAAAATAAAAAAGAAACAAACAGAGCAAAACATTTGTTTCATCAGAAATGTATAATAAGTTCTAGTATATTATTTTAAGGATCTTTAATTAACATTTAATTATTAAAACAAACACGAGAATTAATTATACTTTTGATTGTTTTGATGCCAGTGTTTTATTATACTCGAGAACCTACAAAGAAAATAAAAAAACAAAATGAAAAAAACATGACTGTATAATAAATGACCGGATCATACATCACAAACTCTCTTTTCAACTAAGGGCTAGGACATTGCCTTCTTTTGAAGGACTTTTGGTTTTTGCAAGTGCTACCGACAATGAGCAAATGCCCTTTCTAACCTCAGACCATGGCAGGTCTAAACCAAAGACCTGACAAATCAGTCATGCACCCTACCAATCCGACCACAGCGGCCACACATGAATGTGTAACAAATGATGGAGTATTATTTCATAATACAGTACCATTATTTTTTATTTTGGTATTTACAAAAATGAGGATTAACAGCACTTTTGACGGTGTTCTGACTCTTATATCTCATTATCAACTTGATAACAGACAAGATGTGAGAATGGCAGGAGATTTGAGATATCGTGCCATCTTGCTGTTATTGAAAGCGTAAGTTTTATTGATCATTTATGTGTACGTATGGCGGCAATTTTATTTCAGCTCTCATGTTTTTCTTTTTTTTCTTTTTTTTTTGCTGTTTTATGTGTTATTAAAATCTCCATTCGTGTGACAGTAGACACAGACAGGATAAAACTGGGGAATTAAGGCTGGATGCACTTCTTTATGCCCCATTGTGGGCTTTATATGCGAGATTGTTACTTTCCAAGTAGAATGCTCTAACCGCTGTAATACTGCGGTTCTCTGTCTGGTGATGTGATTGGTTTTACATCAAGGACTCCCTTATCAAATAAAGGTTACGACAGTTCCTTCTTGCGAAGGACTTTGGTTTTAGCAGGTGCGATCGTGACCCTAAGTGAATCCCCTTTCTAACCTCAGACCGTGGCGTGCCACGAACACTCACCTGATAACTCAAAGTCACGAGCGCTACCACTTTGCGACAGTGACCACTCTGTGTCTTGGAATGAATATTAACTGATATACATTACATCTAGTAATAGAAAAAAAAGAATTATACTATATTATTCCCTGTCTGTTTTAGGTGGAACAATAAATTTTATAAACTTCCAGTAGTGGGCAAGAAACAATTTCAATCCTTCCCTTCCTGTGCTTCAAAATGGGCTATGGTAGCTAAGTGGTAGACTAAACGAGTCGGGAAGCAACTATTGCAAGTCTGATCCCTGCCTTAAGTCCCCAGATCCAATCTGTCTGTGTCCACCCCCATTATGTGGACTGATAGTGACACACAAAGAGTGAAAAAAAATTTTCCATTGGTATAGTCAGGTGATTCTTTTGTAAACCAAGGTATACAAACCTTTCCTTACTATTGATTATTGGAAGAGGTGTAATAAACACATAACTTATTAGTGCATTCTCTCTCTCTCTCTTTCTCACTACATATATATTCAGAAGTTCCCATAATTACGAACAATTGAGTTACGAACATTCACAGATATGAACAAAAACCTACCCATGTGTTAATGTATGTATTACTATACTGTACTGCATTATTGAATTATAATTTCTGTAATAAATTTCATTACTACTCTATACTTTATGTTTTATGTGTTAGTTAAGTGTCTTTAGCCTTTGTACTAAAGAATACTGCATATGTATGTACTGCATAGTACATTTTTTACCTCAACACAACTTATGAACAATTCTACTTAAGAAATGACTTCTGGAACCTAACTTGTTCTCAAGTTGGGGGAGTGTCTGTATGTATATATATATATAATATATATATATATATATATATATATATATATATATATATATATATATATATATATATATATATATATATATATATAATTTTTTTTTATGTATCTTACAGTGCTAGCACATGAAAATCTCAATGAAAAAGAGGAAGGCAAGTGATGAAAATTCTAATTCTCAAACAGGAATACAAATGGTACTTGTCTTTACTAAACTACAAATGATTGAGATAATTAAGACCGAAGATATCGTTACTATATGATTTAATATAATTAAGACCAAAGATATAATTATTCTTCATCTTCTTCCATTCCTCATTGAGAGATGAACTGATTACGTTTTAGTGAAGCATGCATAGCAAGTGCATCAAAAGCATGCATGTATAACCATATATATAAAAAATCATGCAAACATCACAATGAATTCAATGAACTGCAGCTGTTGGGCCACAGGGCAGATGATCCTTGTCTACTTAATCTGAGGATGACCAAAGTAGTGTAGAGTAGGGAAATTGTGGCAGCTCTTTATCCCTAAAGAGCTATGAGGAGTGATCAAAGTATATTTGACTTCTGATGAATGTGTGCTTTGACTCAGCCAACCCTCTACAAGGGGGGAATTCCGACAACTGTATATGAATGTATGCATTGATGTTGTATAATCCATTTCTAAATCACAAATTTCTTTAGTTAATACAGTTAACCCCATGATCAAGAGATCAATGGGTTAAGAAGGGGTAAATATTTAATGCTAAAATGCTTAAAAACTGTCACTTATAAGTTTGATAAAAAAAATTTATCGCAGAGTTCTAATGTTTTTTCTACCTATATACAAAAGCTAAAATTCCCCTTATAAAGGGGATGGCTGAGTCAAAGCAAAAACTTTACTCTTTGTGGGAGGACAATACAAAAGACCAAAGACACGCTATGAAAAATACAAAAAAGTTACTTAAAGGGGGTGGATGAGTCAAATAAAAAAACTTGACTCATTGTGGGAGAAAATCACAAAATACGAAAAAATACAAAACCCAAAAAAGTGCAAATTACAAGAAGAGTTACTCATTACCTCAAAATTATTCTTCCCAGAAATCACAAAATACAAAAAAATACAAAACCCAAAAAGTGCAAATTACAAGAGTTACTCATTACCTCAAAATTATTCTTCCCAGCCCCTCGTAAGCGACTGGTAGCTAGATCAGCATGAAATTCGCTCTTCCAGTTGCGGTCGTCACATCCCACCAAGAAACAGAAATGGGCGTCAGCTTTTTCGATTGGAATGATAGTTTCAGGATAATCAGCCGGATTTTCCAATACTTCTATACAGTCAATAACATCATTCTCTATCTGAAAGGCCAATAAGTCCCTATGAATGGTTGTTGTTCTTAATGTCATTTCCTAGGCTGCCTGGTTGAACAGCCTAGAATCCTAAAGGAAACCCAGTACAGGGGGCCCCGGTTTACAATGTTCTGTGGTCTCAACACATCTCCCATAAATTTTGTTTCTTTTTGTTAATTTTGGACTGTATTATGTCTCCCAAGCATAAAGCAGATTCTTCTGATGGTAATGTTTTGAAGAAAATGCAAGTCATCACCATGGAAGTGATATCAGAGACAGTGAAATGCATGTAAAAGGCAGAAACTTTACAAATGCATGAGCATAGGTGAGTGACATATGTGCTTATTTAGGTGTGTTCCGACTTACACTGACATTCGGGTTACATCACATTTCAGAAACGGAACTCTGACATATGTTGAGGACCCCCTGTATGTGTAAGTATATATCCTACCTTAGTTCTTGCAACGTCAAACTCAAGCCCAGGCAGAATTCCATCTCTGAGAATAAGGTGTGATTGTACGTTGGCATTGCATCCGTTAATCCATACAGCAGCCTTGACCTCGGGGATATAGGTGGCCATAGACAAAGTGATGTCGGCCCCCTTGCTAACACCGATGGTGCCCACGTGAGGCTTCAATACCTAAGAGTAATAATAATGTTATAACAAAGAGAATACCTGTGAGTAATTACAACAGTAAAATAAAATCTATTTCTCTTACAAACTTGTTATTTTTTCATCTTATTTCACTATCAATCCCTATTATGGGGATTGACAGACAGATTGGAGCTGGGGAATTATAACTGGATGCCCCTCCTAATGCCTTGCAGTGAGCTTGATCACATGTGCCCATTACTCTACCGCAGTCTCCTTGAAAAACCTGTTTGCATTGATAATAGTTATTATAAAAAAATTTCCCTTTCACACTTGCAATCCCTCTATTATACATTGTTTCATTTTAAACAAGACATCATATCCAACTGAGCCAACAGGAATTAGCAAATGTCCAAACCCTTTCAGTCTCTTCCCTCTCACCATGTCCCCAAAATCATCCTACATGTGCTGTACTTCTAAAATACTCTAAGTAATACTGTACGTAATTGTAATAATAACAAAGTTGACTAGTACTAAATACGGAATTATCATATTAAAGTTCCAATACTTTTAGAAAAAATATATCTGTATTGTCAACTATACATCAATTATGCATAAGAAGACGAACTGATGAACAATAACCCTTTATTGTTCATACTGAGAACTACACTGGGATATGAACTTGGCAACTATGAAGCTTGGTAATTATTAGTGCTTTCAGTGTCACATAATAATAACTTAAGAACATATTCATAATCTTATTGAAATATTTGTTAAAGTTATCAATTCTTTACTCCATTGTACCTTTTCCCTTCCCCTCTATGCAATGATAGTAAATGTACTTGCATGGTGTAATAACACATGTAGCACGTAATACCCGATGTATCACGCAAAAGTAACGTATATCATTAAGGAATTTTAAGCTAAAAAAAAAAAAAAACTAATTACAGTCCAATTCAATTACATCAAAGGAAGGAGTCAAATAAGAAAGTTTTGTGTAATCTTTTATTAGCACTAGAGTTCTACTAACGAGTCTATAATGGTGTTTATATGACAAAAACATATTTTAAACAAAATACAGTAACTTCCACATAACCTACTACAAAAATATAAAAATCCATAGAAACTACTATAAAAATATATGTTTTTTCAGTATACCCCAATCCATAGACCTCATGTTGATGTATTAATACGTTTTATTCTATACAAATATATACAGACGCTCCCCTACTTTTGAACAAATGAGTAACAAACATTCACAGATACGAAATAAAACCTACCCATTTTCTACCCATGTATTAATGAATGTATTACTATGCTGTGCTGTATTATTATATCATTATTAGAATATTAAAATTCACTAATACTGCATACTTTACATTCTGTGTAGTTGTGTCTTTAGAGTAAGTACTGTACAATACTGCATATGTATGTACTGCACAGTACTTTTTTTTTACCTAAACACAACTACGAACAATTCTACATACAAAAGGACTTCTGGAACCTATCTTGTTCATAAGTTGGGGAGTGTCTGTAACTCCACTTATACAATAACTAACAATATGCATATTAAACATTTCTAGCAATAAAAACAAAACCATTTAAAGACATACCCAGTTTAAAAATTTCACAAGATGTTTGCTAGCCACTTTATCTCACTATTCATCCCCACTATGGGTGTGGATAGAGACATGATAGGGCTGGGGAATTAAGGCTGGATGCCCCGCGGTGGGCTTGATCATAGATCTGCCGATTCTCACGTCAAGCACTCTAGCCTTTGCACTACTCGTGTGTTTGCAGGCCACCACAGTCTGAGGTTAAAACGGGCATTCACTCAGGGTAACTTGCTAGAACCAATTTCAATCACAAGAAGGCACTGTCCTAGCCCTTAGTAGAAGATGAATCCTGTGATATAAAAACGATCAGTCTTCCCACGAATAATAATTACTCACAAATGATAAAAGTGCTATTGAGGGCATAAATGGTCAAATGATCATTTATGGATGCCTTGTTCTATACTGGGTGAAAGTGCCAGAACTCCAATACACCAGAAAACGAGTTTAAAATTTGGAAATTTACAAATTTGGCATCTCTGACGTGCATTTTCTAGTAAAGCTTAAAATGACATGAGCATCTCATGAGATTTCAAAGTTTTAAAGTTGCAAAAGTTTAAACCTGTTTCCTGGCATTTCGTAGTTATGGCACTTGGCCCACTATAGTCCTAAGCGCCTCATACACAATAACTGTAGATGGAAAGTATGATGCTCCTCTCTGCCTTTACACAAATTCTAGAAAACTGTATTTCTAGTCTTTCTACTGCATATTAAACATAGTTATTTATTTCCCTGTGAAAGCAGTTTTAAGTGATAAACACTCTACAGGTATATAGATTTTGAACAAATAATGTTATGTAAATTAGTATGAAATATTACTATCTTTTCCTTCGATGCTACAGTATTTACGTGAAGGTAAAAAAAAATACTTATGTTTCATGATTTCAGGAGCTCGGTAGGGAGAGAGAAAAAAAAAAAAAAAAAAAAAAAAAAAAAAAAAATATATATATATATATATATATATATATATATATATATATATATATATATATATATATATATATATATATATATATATATATACAAATATTCGGTACTAATTCAAGTTTTCGACAAGTTTTGTGTAGGATTTCAACAAATACCTCCAAAACTCACAACTCCCTTTTTCGTCAACCCTCACTAAAGCTTATGTTAATTTTCCATGAAACTCTATATATAACTTCATTAACAAGAGTATATCAAAGAACATGTCCTTCCTCTTGATCCAACACAGCAAGTACTTTCTATAACGAACTCCTCAATGATCTTTGCTTTGGTGAAGACCCACTGCAAGCTTCAGAATTTTCCATTAGTTGATGCCACAGGAAGTGCCTCGACTTCTCCCATGCTTTTATTTGGGCAGCAGTGTGGTGTTTGGCACTCCCACCCCAGGCTACCGGTAACATAAAATAAGCATGCTGGAAGGAGGCGAAGCAATGGGGGGAGTACGGAGGTTCGAGTAGATGCCCCGCCCCTGGGTAACTGACCACTTCAAAACTGTTTCTGTAATTGTGCTTTGCTAAATAATGGCAGGCGACCTGTGCCTGGACTTCAGAGTTGACGTTAATGTCATCGATCCCGACTAAGAAAAGATAGGCTGCGTTGCTTCTCTCCATGGGAATTATGTATTCCTCCAACAACTTACGACTGACAAGGTTATGCTTTAGGTGGACGACCCCTTCATCGGACAATCTTATTTCGCTGATGGGGAAATTGGGTACAGAAGGCCAGACTTGGTCTCCAGTGCGGACATTGGCACCGAAGTGAGCACAAAAGCCATTAACACACACACATGCCAAAACTGACGGAATGAACGCAGCCATGGAGAGAGCTAATTCCCCGCCTTTACTCGTTCCGACCACTCCGACACCACTATTTACTACCTGTGAAAGAGTTATTCAAATCAAAACTGAAAACCAGGAGTTCAGTGTTAATTAGCAAATGAGGAAAGATATATTAGCTATCAGCCTCTTCGACCAAGTTATTAATACCAATAACTAAGTATGAATCTGTGGTGTTAAAGCAAGGAACACTCCCTAAATGCCTCTTTAGTATTGTGTATGTACAACAAACCTTCCCTAATCCTTTTGTTTTATTTCATATTGTACACTAGAAATTTTTTGCAAATATTGTTTCAGAGGATCCAACATTATTATTTCATGTGTTTCAGTGTGTTGTTCTTTATTTCTAAATAGTAATTCTATGTTTTTCTTGAACAATTGTAATGTGAATTGCAGATGTGAATTTACACGAGTGTAAATATTACAACCGTATTTTAGGTTTGTTGAGCGTCGGTTGTAGAGGTTTAGAATTTGGCTTTGGTGGACTCTTGTAACCATATAATACAGTTTTTATTAATATTCCCG
Organism: Halocaridina rubra; assembly: GCA_037179515.1. Taxonomy (NCBI): domain Eukaryota; kingdom Metazoa; phylum Arthropoda; class Malacostraca; order Decapoda; family Atyidae; genus Halocaridina; species Halocaridina rubra. The sequence continues at coordinate 16,649 of JAXCGZ010002397.1, read as the reverse complement.
TGTTTTAACGATGTCTCACAAGGTCTATTAACAACAGCCCCTCTACAAATCTATATCAGTTGCATCCTTCTTTGGATCTCTTTAAACACTATTAGTATATGATACTTTTTCCTAAGAACAAAGCTATCTGGACGGCAAATGTATACCCAAACTCAATTTACTTATTACGCTTGATGCAATAACAGGGCTTAGATGATGACACATGACTTGCCTTTCTCTGCCACCTCCTCAATATCATTATATGAAAAGATCAGTGTTATCTTGATAGTGGGATTGAATTTGAGTTCTCTAAAACAGCAACCCAGAAGCCAATATCACACCAATCAAGTGACAACCCTACCATTTGTGGCAGAGTCAGAGCATATATTCACGAGAAGGTAATATACCTCAATGATCATGCCTCTTAGCTGCTTGGGGATAAAATGTTGCCACAATTCCCCCCAACATCATGCTGGGGTCACACACAAAGTGCAAGGGTAAGGTTCTTCTACTCTGACCTGATGAAAGTAGCAAATGATATGAAAGAGTTGGTGCAGAGTAATACACAATTCCCCCCCTTCCATCCTTCTTGGGTTACCCGCAGAGTATGTGAGCAAGGATCATCCGCTGTGAAGCCCTGTTGATAGTAGTGAAAGATATGCAAAAGTTGGTGAAGTTGATAATAGTGAAAGATGTGCAAAAGTTTGTGAACAGTGATACTCAATATCCCACCTACTATCCTTCTTGGATCATCGACAGAGTAACTGGGAAGGAACTTCTGCTGCGAGACCCTGATGAAAGTAGCAAAAGATGCACAAGAGTTGGTGCTCAGTAATGCATATCGTATGCTGATACTATGAACAGAACAAAATCACAATGAAGCAGGCGATGTCCTCATGTGAATACAAGAAAATCAGGGTTAAGATGCGAAAGACAAATGAGCCAAAGATGTGATCTTCTTCAGACTACGGTAAGAGGAAAATATTTATGCAAACAAAATTTGCAAAGCAACACCAATTTCTTTGACTGTATGTTCTTTTAGCTATAGCAGGTTTCACAATCTTTGGGAAGAGCAGGTCGTTTTGTGTGTCACTATTAATCCCTATTATGAGGACAGGCAGATAGATAGGGGCCGGGGAAATGAGGCTGGATGGCTTTCCAACACCCAAAGGTGGGTTTGAACAAGGTTTTTAATTTTCAAAGTTGAGAACTCTAACAACTGCACTATTGCAGTCTCCATTGGAAGAGATGGTAAAAAAAAACTCAATTGTGTAACAGACTACAGAACGAACATAGTGACACAAAGTAAACAAACAAAAAATGAAAATAAAAAAGGCATTTCTGTAAACAAAATTTTGTAAATATCAGCAAGAGACATAAATTGAGCACTAATTTCTACTCGACACAAGTACTACAAAAGTCCTACAGGGTACAAGCGCATTACTTAGGGGACTAGACTTGAAAAGTGACAAACTTGTGTTTGAGCCCAAGATGGGACGCTTAAAAGGACAGCCAGCCATAATTCCCCTGCTTCAGCCTTTCTATATCCACCCCCATAATGAAGATTAATAATTGACACATTACCTGTAGCATATTTAAGGCCTAGCATTCGCTCCTAGGGTGTCTCGCCAGACCATAGCAAGCGAAATGGCACACAACAACTACGCTACATCTACTAACGACCTTTAACATGAGACTGGCTTCAATGAGCGAGAAAGGCGAGAGGAGAACAAAGATTTAAAAATTTTGTGCTACATATCATAAGACAAACTGTCCAGGTACCAATTTTCCAAGTTGCAAAATTTGTTCAATGATAGCAAAAAAACTATGATGGTCAAAAGACTATCAGACATGAGATTATAAATATTGTATTATTCTTTTTCCATATACTATTACCTAACAACAATAATACATGTGATTCTTGTGACAATCAGTACTATCCACAACAGAACAGATCCTTAACAGATGTTTTTTTATGCACAATTCGAGATAATATAAATACATCATATATGTAAGTGATATAAAACACAAGTTATGAATTAGCTATGTATGCTGAGTATCAAGACAGGAATAAGCAACAGTAATCCTCAAATTGCATGAAGTGATTACCACCGCTACTTAGCTTTGTATATTGAGAATCGACACAGGATGAAGCAACAGTAATTCTCAAACTGCACAGAGTAAGTACGATGTTTAAACAACTTTCAGAACAATGATAATTCCACCTACAACTGACTCCTTAAAAACAAGCTTTCCTGGCGATCACTTCTCTGATCTACAGTTTTCTCCACAAGATGATACCAAAGAAAATTTTGCATGGTTTCCCAAGCCTTTTCTTGCCCTACAATATGGTGCTTCATGCTGCCACCCCATTCAATAGGTAACATGAAAGTGTGTTGGAAGGATGCATAGCAGTGAGGGGAATAGGGAGGTTCTAGAAGATGCCCTGTTCCAACGAAACTAGCGACTACGTAATCATTCTTATATTTATGCTTGGTCAAGTACTGGCTTGCAAACTGCGCCTGAAATTCAGAATTGACGTCGACATCGTCGCTCCCAACCAGGAAAAGAAAAGCTGCCTTGCTTCGTTCTAGAGGGAGAATGCACTTTTCTAGCTCTTTTTTACCAATTACAGAATGCTTTAGACTTATCACTCCGTCATTGGTTAGCTTTATGCGATCCATCGGCCAAATGGGCAAGGGAGGCCAAACTTGATCCTTCACTCGTAAACCAACGTTAACAGGAGCACAAAAGCCGTTAACTGCAACGCAGGCAAGAACAGATGGTATGAACGCGGCCATGGAGAGAGCTAAGTCCCCCCCTTTGCTTGTTCCGATAACACCCACACCACTATCAAGCACCTGCAAATATATGATCTCAATCAAACTCCTTTCAACACAAAAAAAGCTAAAATAATTACAGTTGTCCCTCATCTTAATCAGTTCAAAATAGCATGCTTTTGAATACACTGGGCTAAAAAAATAAGAGAAAGATAAAATTTCATCCTTTTTTCCTCAAAAAATACATTATAACAACTAACAATGTTCTTACATTAATTCACATTGTATTTGGCAATGCTTAAATCCAGTACAGTAATCTAAGCATAATTCAAGTATACAGGAGGAGATCGGGAATAAATTATATGCTAAGTATAGACACATTTACTTAAGGATTTTGACTCTAAGTGATTTTTCCCATAATAGGAAGTGGTGGAGTCAACTAGCAGCGTAAGATGAAGCACAACTTCATTTTAATTATTAAGTCACATAATTGGCTTTATAAAATACTGTAGTCTACAGTTTGTGTGTCGCAAATTGTTCCCATAACGGGAATGGACATGAACAGATTGCAGCTGGAGTATTAAAGGAGAATGCCCTTCCTAATGTTCCATGCTGGCCTTAATCGCAAGTCTGTCACCTTCCGAGTTGAGCATTCTAACCACTATGCTACAGCAGTCCTCATAAGAGTGTTATGTTATTGAAATATCAGTATGCAATAAAAAATGAACAGAGATTTTGCTACAATTCATACATTACTATGTAATGGTATAAACTGATATCCAATGCTAGGCTAGAGATATCATATAGCGCATTTGTAGGGGGGCAAGAATGCCTCCTCTATATTCCCTTGTGCGTTATAAAAGTTGAGTAAATGGGGCAGAGTGAGACGATTTGGAATTCCTTCTTTTGTATTTCCTCCCAAAATGAGTCGAGTTCCTTGCTTTTATTTAAAGAAGAAGAAGAAGAGAAGAAGAAGAAGAAGAAGAAGAAGAAGAAGAAGAAGAAGAAGAAGGGGAGAGAAGAAGAGGGGGAGAAGAAGAAGAGAGAAGAAGAAGAAGAAGAAGGAGAAGAAGAAGAAGAAGAAGTCATAACTATTTTTATCAGCAGCCACTGTGGCTGGGTTGGCAGCATTCGCGACTTCGATTTATCAGGTCGTCGGTTCAAAACCCGCCATAGTCTGAGCTTAAAAAGAGCATTCATTCAGGATAACGGTTGCACTGCCAAGACCAAAGTCCTTCGAAAGAAGGCATCATCCTAACCCTTAATAAAAAAGGGAGTCCATGATGTAAAATATGATCATTCTTAAGTATTACAAAGGATGAAAACTATTCTATTCAGGCACCAGCCATTAAAGCCAAGATAATTATAACCCAGGTTATAAGGACACTGCAGTTTCCTAAGTAACTGTACTAAGAACATACTGATTTTGAAGATATTGCTGAACATAACTTCTATATTACAAGTTCTTTTTAAATAACATTTTCTTGACCCTGCGAGCTGTCAATAAAATTAATTGCACCTCAGTGCAAGGGGGGATGTTTGCCACATCTAAGCAAAAAAATTTTTTACTGTCCCCTTTGAACTCTAACAGGCTACTGACTCCTCTAAGTGCCTTAGCTGGTTAAAACATTGACTGTGTGGAATCACGACTTCACATGTCTGGTATTGATTTCATCTTCACTTTCACTTGAGGGAATGGTGCGCAAATTTGATATTATTATGGTTCCATGTACGAGACACTCATCATTTACTCTGAGCGAAATCATCCCAAAGATGTGCAACTCGTAGGTGAAAGGTTATATGTCAGTTTTTTCAACAAGGAACAAGAAATTTTCTATGAAGCTTGAAGTCACATTATACATCGCACAATCAATGAAGCTTTGCGAGATAGGGGTCTTCTCCACTCACTTCTACTATCAACTATGATTCAGAAATAATTATACAACTGTCGTTCATCTGACTGAGAAGAGTGGTTACTATCTCTTGGATCAGAACACTATTTTGTCCTCAAATTTAATCACTTAAACTTTAGAATCTCTAATGCAATTTTGTTCATTAAGTTTAATCACTTGGGTTTTCTGAATCTCTAAAGTAATTTTATTGAACAGACATTCATCTAAACTGATATCATCTACACCACATTAGCCACCAAGATAACGTAAATTTCCTGACAGCTCTGTGGGAAAGCCCGGGAGTGGTACTGCCTTCCAAAAGGATTTGGGGCTGCTCGACCAGACAGTTCAAGGAACAACAACAACAACTTTAGAGTATGATAGATATTATAGAGTACATCAGCGATAAAAATAGCAAAAGTGGATTGAAAACGGATGATGATGAAATGAGAAAAGAATATAAATGTAATCTTGTCATGGAGTTAGACTCTAAAAGTCTCAAAGAAATCTAAAGAAAGTTAAAGATATATGTACACCAGGTAAGGGAAGGGGTCTTGCAATTTTAAACACAAATGATTCTTTTCTAAAAATTGATGATATCTTGAGTAATACATTAATATTCCTGTAATGTAAAGACACAAAGCCATTAAAAACAGTATTAACGAAAAATAAATTAATTACAAATATCAAATTACTAATAGACGGCCAATGGCCATATAATTGATGCCGCTTTGCATTCAATCATCAAAGTTAAGCCGCATTAGTTCTGGTCACTACTTTGATGGGTGTCAACCGGGGAATGCCAGATACTGTTGGCATGTTAGGGGACAGACGCAATGGTTGAATGTTTGATCTGGGAGGTGAAGAACATATGTTCGAGCCTGCAACGGGGCGTCAGGAAGGGTATCCAGCCTTAATACCCTGGCCTTGCTCCATCTGTGTCCACCCTCAAATCGGGACTAATAACACACACAAAAAAATTACAATTAAGAGAGAGGAGTAGCAACTGATGAAGAATACAAGGTCTATTAATGCACTGCCTCTAGCATTCAATATGGGCTACCAAAAATCCATACAGAATTTACTCCATCCTGTACAGCGATGTCTAATATATGAACAGTGACAACTTTAGACGCTTAGAAAAAACAAATTCTGTAGGGTATTAAATCTCGCTATATATTCTTTTCATATTTGATAACAATCTGTGGCTATCAAAAAAATAGATGGTGTTGCTGTTTAATGCTCTCTCAGTAACGTTAGCCAATATTTGCCTAGTGTATCACTGAATATATACCTCTCATTCATACTTGCATTAACAATATATTCTTTTTCTTCTGAATATCAATTTCATATTTTTATGATAATTTTATTTTGACAGAATATCCATCTTTCCATCTCTCCAATTTGTGTCTTCACGATGGACGCATCCACATCTGAGTAACTTATCTGCTGGAGAGATGGAAGGGTCGACATTCCATTTGAATAAAATTAACAAAAATATCATACTAATATCTAGGAGAAAAAAATCCATATACAGCACATATATATGGGTATTAGATCCATTTCTTCATAAACAAGCATTATGGTGTAAAACTCTTTCGTTCGTTAACACCGCAATTCATAAATTTCATTCAACAGTAATAATTTTTCTTTTTTGAAAGCCTCATTTGAAAATGACCACAGAAATGATGTTCAAAACGTTATCTTGCATATTGGTTTTCTACTTCGTCTTCAGGTTTATCTCATTTTTGTATGGGGTCGCTGTTTCTTGTTAGCCTTTTCCTCTTTTTCCTGTGTCGTGCATCCTATTCCTTTAGCCTCTTATCCCGCAAATCATTTGCTATACTATCTTTTCATCAAACCTTCGGCCTTCTTTTCCTTTCCAATCCTCCTAATCCTAAACATGTAGTCTTCTTCTCTTCGCATTACATGACTGAACTACTGAAATCTTTCTTGCATATTGGTTTTGGCTCAAAAAAACTAAATAATATCAACAACGTGGTGAACTATTTGCACCGTATAATTTTCACTTATTCTGAATATTACCATATAAAATTCATTACAAAGACTTCTCCCACCAGATACACCCAGGTGACAAAAAGATAAAAGAATAGAGAAGAGAAAAGAAAAGAAAATACTATGTTCTCATCTACATCTCTAGAATAATAATAATAAATTCAATCTCTCCAAAAATAACAACTGACTAAAGGCTGTGGATGCGCATAATGTAAAAGCCGAAACAGAAAAAGCCCAATGCGACCAAGTAAATTGGAAGACAGGTTCTTCTTAACACTTCTTTAATAATAACTTATTCAAATATATATATTATATATATATATATATATATATATATATATATATATATATATATATATATATATATATATATATATATATATATATATATATATATATATATATATATATATATATATATATATGTGTGTGTGTGTGTGTGTGTGTGTGTGCGAGCATGTGTGTCATAAAAAGCAAACAAAACTAAGCCCGTGGATACACAGATTTCTAAACTAAGTTTCAAATATTCCAAGATTACTCAAATACCTTCATAAAAGATTGTTGTTATTCAATAGCACTGCCAAGGTAAATGAATAGCACTTTTAGTGAATTCCTTCAATTTCTTGCATACATTTGATTACCAGAAAGGCTTATAAAGCAAAGTTTTAAATACAGAAAATATGTTTAATATCATATCAATCTTGACCTCAGTAAAGACCAAAATTATATAAAAATAACCCATATTTACACACATCTTATATGTAAATAAATGAAACATATATCTGCCCCTAACCATCAGTGGTAAAGTCTTAGATGCCCAAGTTAAACTGAAAAAGCCATTTTCAAAGTGCTGTGGGTTCAAATCCTAGTTAACGCAAAAAGGCAGATTACCACATCTTGCGAGTATACACACTGGACCCAGTTGACATCAAAACTGAGTCCAAACTGCCTGCTTCTGGCTCATTTCGAAGCTATATGAGTGCCAAAACACTTCCTATGGCATCTTTTCTACCCCCTGTGTTATATAAAGCACTCTGCTCAAGTGGACTCTGGTGTGTAATTAAACGAAATTGAGGCAATATGTTTTCCATAGATTGCCCGTCCTCTGAGGGTTAAGGGCAGATACAGTGTATGAAAGAATTTTCACTTCGCAGGACACTTACCTTCTCATGCTTGAGCAGAAATTCTACTGCTTCCTCGAAGTACGAAATGTTGAATTCTTCGAGACCTTTGGGTAGATCCTCGTACGCAAAGAATGCAAGAGCTAATGAGGCAAAGCCACGGGAAGCAAGCTGGGCCGATCTGTATTCCAGGAGCCCACCTGCCGTGCCAAACATATCAACAACACCGGGGAAGGGTCCATCACCTGAAAATAACGTTTCTCTAGATATTTTCACTTACTGAATCTCAAACCAATCAAATAATACCTTTAAAACTATCTTTTCTATATATCATAATGGCTCATGTGTACCAAGGTAGCAGAATGGTTAGAATACTCAACTCAGGAGTTAATAGACCGACATTTGAGCCCACCATGGGGTGCAAGGAAGGACATTCAGCCTTATTCTTCAGCAAAATCTGTGTCCACACCAATAATGACTAATAATGATACATATAACAAGGATTATTACTGTACTGGGTCGTGTGTCATAAAACGTTCTACTACATATGGGGTTACTTTAAAAAAAAAAAAAGTAGATACCTGGGGGTAAAAACAACATTCCTCGCACTTTTTTGTAACGAACTGGAATGCGCTGCACACCCGGTGACATGTAGTGCCGTTTGTGAACGACAGACGTCAATGCCTCTGTGTTCTCTGGTGAGCAGAGAGTTTCTGCATTCAGAAATCCATTATGAACACTAATTGTCACCTGTGTTATGAAAAAAGGAAATATATAACACAACAGACCTAGATGAAACTGGGCACAAACTAGAAACAAAGCATGGAACTGATATTAGGAAGGGAAGACAACTAGTATGTAATAAAGACCTGAAATTTATTTTTCCTGTAAGTACTAATAAGTAAACTTTGTATATGACAACACTCATACCATTTCAAATAACACTTATTTATTGCCAGTCAAGGACAACCAGTACCACTATTTATCTTCAAAATTGCAAATTATCGCTACTTACAACATTAGGTTGATCCACGTCTCTCTTGAAGAAACGAGTGTATTTATACTCGTTGGGTGCGGGAAGAAGACTACCAATGAGACCCATTGGGAATACGCCCTCGTAATGACCGCCGTGAGATTCCATTTCATCTAGATCCACTAATCCATTACTATTTGCTCTGGAAATAACATTACAAATTATTACCTTCAAATAAAACTGATTTATTTATTGGATGTTTTGTCTTCCTAAGCATTATTTGTAAAGCTATCTTTTATCTTATGCTGTAAATTGGTTCCACAACTTCTCCTGTAAGTAGAAAATTGCCTATGTTCAAGACCTTTAAATAATTGTGTTAATGCTTCCTTATAATCTAGTCCCAACCTCTTATATGCTTTGAATTAAACCTTGCTTACTGAACCGAGATTCAAGTTTACCAAGTACAATTCAAATTTTGTAAAAACAGTACAGGACTGTGAGTATTCTTATACTTTTTCTAGGAAGAAATTTAATTAAATGTTATTCTTTTTTTTTTAATATATTTTTTGACTGCGGACATTCAAAATCACAGTTTAAAACTGCTGAAGATGAGGAGCAACCAAAGTACATTTTCATGTGGCTGGAAGATGCTGGGGTGATGACACTAATTGCTACTTCTGGCAGTCAGAGAGAGTCTAAGAACATTCAGACAGATGGCCAGATATAAGGAACATGTTTTGCCACCTTGGCAAGGATAAAGGACAGATGATGTTCACAATGCAGGAAAGAAAATGTAAATAGTAGAAAACGAATTAAAATCACTCATACCAAATAATATGGACATCATTGAAATATGACTACAATAATCTAAGAATTCTTGATATAAAACCAGTTGTGGTGTATGGTTTGGAAAGAGTCCCACAGAAGTAAAGACAGGAGGAAGAGCTGGAGTGGCATAGTTGAAGATGCTGCGATGTCATTGGGCGTGACAATTGAACAGGATAACAAATGGGTCTATGAGACGGTCGTCTCAGGTAGAAAGGTCTGGAAAGAGTCCCACTGAAATAAAGACACGAGAAATAGCTGGAGTGGCATTGCTGAAGATGCTGCAGTTTCATTGGGCGTGACAAGGTTGAACAGGATAAAAAATGGATAAAAAATACAGGGACATCTCAGGTAGAAAGGATTGGAGACATGGTGAGCGGGGGGAGCCTGAGTGGGCATGGGCAAGTTTTGAGGAGGGAAGTTTTTTTTTTTTTTTGTGTGTGTGTATGTGACACCGGGACAGGCAGAAACTGCCTTCATCAATAAAGGCCCGGGCACGAGGAAATACCAAGATAAAGGAAAAGAAAAAGGTTAAGGGCAAGGCAGAGATGAGGTAATGTCCCACAAAGGAAAACGACGGACAGAAAAAAACAGTCAAAGTACAGAGGACCCAGAGATATGGAGGATTAGGCTCTGAGATGACGATAGATCTGCTTTTTGAAGGATGAAAGGTCATAAAAATTAGGAAAGACAGAAGGAGGAAGAGAGTTCCAGAGTCTGGAGGTAGATGGGAAGAAGCAGTCGCTGCACCGACCAATCCGCGAGCTACAAATCTCCACACAGTACCTGTGAGATGAGGCTGCTTGACGAGTGTTACGCGGCCTCGACAGTGGAGGAGCGATGGAAGTAGTAGCGATAGAAAAGCGAAAGGGAAGATACCTTATGGCGAAGAGAGAGAGAGAATCCAGGTTAGAAGTAAGAGAAGGATCATTAATGAGTCTGACTGCCTTAGATTCAACCCTATCAAGAAGATAAGTAAAGGAAGAAGCACCCCAGATGTGTGAGCAGTATTCTAAGCAGGGGCGGATAAGACCTTTGTAAATTTTAAGTAACTGCAATAAGGAAAACTAATGACGAAAACGAAACAAAACCCCCAATTTTTTGGATGAAGATTTAAAAATTTGGATTATGTGATTCCTCCAAGACAAGTTAGAGGCTATATGGATTCCTAATATATTGATAGAGATAAGAGGGTAAATTTCATTAGTTTCGAAGACAATAGGTTTATCAGGAGGAGAAGAAGATAGATAGCCAGAAACTGTGTCTTGGAGGCATTGAATTTAACTAAATTTTGAGTGCCCCATTCAGATACTCTCTGCAAATCGGACTTAAGAGTAGAAGATAGAGTGATACGAGATTGATTACGAATAACAGATGAAGGTTGTGAAGAAAAGGCAGAGGAAAAGTGAAGGGTAGAATCATCAGAAAAGGCATGAAGAAGAGAGGAAGATGGGGATTGTAGAAGATCATTGATGAAGATAAGGAAGAGAGTAGGTGAAAGAACAGAGCCCTGTGGAACACCACTGGTAACAGAGAAAGGGCTAGATGTCGCGCCATCAACAACTACAAATATAGAACGGTCAGTAAGAAAACTGGAAATCAGAGAACAGAAGATGCTGAGGATAGAGGTGCCAAGCAGGAGGGGGAGAGATAAGCCAAAGAGGAGGCTTATGGATGTGGTGAGGGAGAACAAGTGTGTGTGTGTGTGTGTGTGAGGTGTTATAGAGGAGGACGCTGGGGATACAGTAATATGGAGACGATTTATCTGCTGTGGCGACCCCTGATGAAGGAAGCTAAAAGCAATGACTAACTTGATAGATACCTTACAGTTCTTTGCATATTTCTAAGTTTCTTGCTTTGTCCAAAGAGCTTGCTCTGAACAAGTGTAGAATATATATAGTCTACATATCTTCATTATGCTAACATCAAACTAAGTGCATTAGTAACTTTCCCTAGGCTTTATCACTCCAGCAAAAAAACATTTATATTTATATATCATTAAGTTTGATACAATATTGCAACATTGATTGTCTATTTAACAATCGGCAGTGCTGAATTCCATCTAACACACACAAAATAAATACAAAAGTAAAAACTCTACAGTTGCCTCGAGTTTCAATGTTTGATTCTTTCTGGATATTTCATATTTAAAAAAGAAGAGGAACCCCAGGGAGTTCTATTGTTATTCATACTTACAAGACAAGACACCTAACCTAACCTAACCTAATCAAATCTAACCTATCAATTTACAGGGTTATTTAACTTTACAGTTGGTTCTGGGGTTAATCTAACAATTTACAGGGTTATTTATCTTTACAGTTGGTTTTGGGGGTCAATCATCTTTATATGATCCAATATGACCAAGAAGAACTGCCTACCTTAAATATTTAAATGCGCGTAACTATAAAATTCACCTATAATAAGCATAAGATATAAAGTGGACCCCTCGGACATCTTTCATAGAGGCGAATAAGGTGACGTCTTGGTTCGGAGAGAGACCGGTGACTTGGATGTGGATGGGCTCGTCGTGAAGGCACGATACCGGAGAGACGGAAAGGTCGACATTCTATAAAAAGAAATATGTATAAAATTACAATAGCTGAAATCCCCTTGTATTGGTGTGGCCAAGTCAAAGCAGACACACCAGAAACTAATATTCTTTGATCACTCCTCTTAGCTCCTTGAGGATAAAGAGCCGTCACAATTCACCCTCCACACCCCTGCTTGTATCATTCCCAGGGTAAGTGAGCATAGATCTTCTGCTGTGAGGCCAGGAGCTGACTCTAAAGGCAGAAGATATTTGCCTACTTACCCTGTGCATGACCCAAGTAGATAAAGGGGGGAAATGGGAAGCATTTTATGTGTCACAAATAATCTTTTTAAATGTGGGTGGACATAAGACATACAAGAGCTGAGGGATTGGGGCTGGATGACCCTCTTATCGCCTTGTGGTACATCATACCTGAATCATTTGTTTCATGACTCGTATGCTCTACCTCAGAGGTACAATGATCCTCATTCTATTGCAGAAATTCTAACCAAACAACATCAAATAAATATTAACAGTTTACATAAAATTTTACATACTGAAGTAAAATTCATTTGCTCATTACCACTGCACTTAAATAAATTTCACTCAAAGCTAATACTTTATCATTCTTAATCGATTAACAAATCAAGTTAAATTCAGGTAAGAAGAAGAAAATGTTGAATCGAATACAGGTACTTATAAAATTCTTACAGATAAAAGGGGGAAAAATAACACCTTCTCCATATTCCTCTGTTTGACATGAGAGTTGACTAAATGGGGCATAGCAAGGGGATAGGGACTCCCCTCCTTTGTATTCACTTCCCACAAAGAGTCAACCTATATGCTTTGACTCTGCCATCCCCTTTATAAGGGGGATTATGGCTTTTGTCCAGAGATATATATATTCCTGATAAGTACTCTCCTTACCTTAACAGAGGTACTTAAGCTGCCGGTCAGCTGCGGGGCCATTATGCAACTGATTGAGTTATCTAATGTCTTACGATGCCTTTGATAGTGTAAAGGTCCCATACCAAGCATCGAAGTACCTTTCTGAAATCAAGAAAATGATAGAGATAAGCATTTGGGTTGCATAAGCTGAAACATAATGATAAACATGTTGTTAGCATTAGTTTGGATGCAACGGTGCATTTGCTTGCTTGTTTGTTTGAAATTTCATGTGTCGTTTCTTAATCCCCATTCAAAATGGGGTGGACACAGAAAAGCTGGAGCTGGGTAAGGCTGGATGCCCTTCCTAACGCCCCCATTGTAGGCTTGATTGCTTTGCATTGTTTATGTGCAACAGAGGAATGTTGTTTGTTGTTTTATATGTCACTGCTAATCCTCAATTGCAAGGTAGTAGAGCGAGACAGGTCGGAGCTGAGGAATGAAGGCTGGATGCCCTTCCTAACCCCATGCGATGGGCTCGAACATGGGTTTGTCAAGCACTCTGGCCACTATGCTATCAACAACTGGGACAAAAGGTGTACTAGAAAAAAATACCAAAGATGAAAACATATTTTTACATAAACCCATTAAATACTTTTTTAGGCAGTAAATTTAGATAAGAAGCTCTTTAAGAACAAAGCTAAGTAGCCAGTGCACAATTCTTTTTAGCCAGCCACAGGACCTTAGCATGGGCACCCAGCCTTACTTCCCCAACTCCATCCTGTCTGCATTCACCCCCATAATGAGGATTAAGGGCTACACTGAAAATGCCATATAACAATCAACAAATGCAGACATACATAGATACCTTTGCAAACTGGTTGGTCAAATATGCCGCGGGAAGTGAATGCAGTCTCCCGAGAGACATTGTACTGTATTTATATAAAAGTCACACTTTATAGGTTACAGAAGTAGTTATTCTTGGTTCACGTAATGTTCCTTTATGTTGCTAATGTTCATGCAGAGAAGAGCGCGGTAAATTATATCACCAGGCACTGCAATAAGTAATATTTTCTAAGTAATCACGTTTACCTTTAAAGGACACAGTATTTTCTTTTTCTCAAATGTGTGACACCGGGCCAGGCAAGAAGACTGCCCTCAAATTGAGATGAAGAAAAAGTAGAAGTTTAAGGACAAGGCAGAAATAAGAGAATGATACACAAGAGGACAAGGAAAGACTGAAAGAGTAATCGAAGTGATGAGGACATAGATATATAAGTAAACAAACAGAATAATCACCAAGTAGTAATTACCATGTATAAATTTTCACAACAGATACTTCAGCAGCAAGTTTAGTTAGTATTTCTACAGTAATTATATATGATAAATATATGTTGCACATACACAAAATACAATGACTACAAGTTGCGTATTCACGAAATACGAAGTACGAAAGGACAAAGTACGTATTCGCAGCTTTGATACACCTTACGAAACTCTGAAAAGCTACTTGAAAACTACACTCCTGAGACAGGACTTAACAGTTTATCTAGGTCAGACTGTTATCTGTCATCTATGAGATAAAAAGCCATAATATGTATGGTCTTATCAAATCCTCGAACTTATGACGATAAAAGAGGCAAATAACCGTATGATTGATATATGTTCCAAAATGTTTGTAAGTGCATATATATATATATATATATATATATATATATATATATATATATATATATATATATATATATATATATATATATATATATATATATATATATACAGATAGATAGATAGATAGATAGACGGATATATGCACGCCAATGAGTTCATAATCAAAATTTTATTTTTCCTGTCATATTTTCTTTTATGCATCTTCAACTGTTTGGTAAATTTATATCATAGTTGGCTTAAGTTATGGTTTTGGAAAATACATCCCGCATGGCACTCGGATGGGTTCGGTTATTTCTAAAAATCTACCAATCTATATACAAGAGCACTCGCTCCGCCCCATTTAGTCGAGATTGACAACATGCGGGGGAACACGGCAGAGGTATTCTTGCCCCTCTCCCTCAGTGGGAATTTCTGAAAATAGAGTTAAGAATCATTTTATGCACCCCATCTGCAGAATACCTGAGAAATCGGCACAACTTCAAAAATATGTGCCGCACGGCTGCATAAACACCCAAAGTCACCCACGCAAGGTATTTTAGGCTTAAATTACAGCTGTATAAACACCCAAAGTCACCATGTAAGGTATTTAAGGATTAAAGTTTGAGATAGGTTAGTTGGGCTAGGCTGGGTTGGGTTAGGTCGAGTTGAGTAATCTAAGATAACCTAATCTGACCCAAATAACCAAAATTAACTCAAACTTGAAGCCTTATATACCTTAATGAGGTGAATTTGGGTGTTTATACATCAGTATTGCACATTTCAGGGAGTGGTGGTAACGCTGATTTTTTTTCTTGGGGTGAATAAAAACGAATCTTGAAAAAAAAAAAAAAAGTTTCTCTAATATACAATTAGTTTAGAATTAACTCTGTAATTATTACAAAACTAAACTTGTAAAATTAATTTCAATATAATATTTGTCACCTTTCTTAACACATCAAAACAATAGATATAAATCTATTAAATATACAAAGCCTTTAAATACCTTAATATAATTCTACAGAGAGTAATGGTATGCGAGTTACGAAATCTTGTTAGATGATGCAAGGCCGTTTTCAAGTAAATTTCCTTATTTTTGGCAGAAGGAATTTCCTTTTTTGAAAAATAATCCCTAGATGAATTAACTTTTAACACTTATATATCGAAAACTAAGTTTAATAAACCTAAAATATTATTTAATAGATGTAAAAATATATTTCATATACATCCAATTTTTTTATTTCATAATTATTTAGAGTTAACATATTACTTATATCTTGCAAAACGGTAAATTAATTTTCCATTTCTTGCAATGCATCTTTTGGAAAATCTGTTTATCCTAAATAAATGATAAATGGATGATCATAAATAAATTGATTCCTTCATGATAAACTATGAAAAGAATGGACAAGTATTTCATTAGGCAATAAGTATTTTCTAGACATCCAAAAACAAGAAAATTCTTTTCAACATGGCAGATAATATTGTTGTAGTTAATATTATGGTTGATATTGGAGTCACAATTTGTGTATCCTCCCAGAGAATATCTATTGCAAACGGAGAAAAAATGTATTTAGTTTATTAATTGAAAAAAAAATAATAATCTATATGACATTTCCTTTGTATATTAGCTTTCAAAATATATTAAAAATTTATTATGCTAAATAAATTTAAAGAATATCCTACACTCAAAATATGGAGCTGAGAGAGAGAGAGAGAGAGAGAGAGAGAGAGAGAGAGAGAGAGAGAGAGAGAGAGAGAGAGAGAGAGAGAGAGAGAGAGAGAGAGAGAGAGAGAGAGAGGAGAGAGAGAGAGAGAGAGAGAGAGAGAGTAATAATAATAATAATAATAATAATAAGACTTTATTTCCAACATACATTGGGTATTCAAATATGGGTGTACAATTAAAATTTACAAGTAAAATCTTCCTTTAAGAGTAACTTCTTAAGATTATATTTAAAAGTATACACTGAACCAGCATTTTTTTAGTTCTCTGGGAAG
>JAXCGZ010002396.1:0-40000 GCA_037179515.1 Halocaridina rubra | reverse complement strand
ATTACTCCCAGGGCCCCTCGAGCTGCAAAATTAATAAGCTTCTATATTCTGTTTATCTGAGTCTTAATGGTAGCTCCCAAAACAGTTGTGCAGTAATTAATGTGACTTAGGGCTAGAGATTCAACAACAGTTATTCGAGTGGTAGTCTCAAAATTGTCCTTTATACGTGATAAGTACATTAATGTTCCTGTAACCTTTTTGCAGACTTTATCTATGTGGGAATCAAACATCATGTAGTCATCAAAGCGAATTCCTAGGTTTTTTATTGTTTTGCTAGGTGTAATAATATTGTCGCAAATTAATTGTTGTGTTTTCTGGAATTTGTACTATATGGACCCTTGAACCAATAAACATGCATTGTGTTTTACTTTCGGTAATTAACAGCCCAATTTCTTGAAAATAGGTTTTAATTTTTGACAGAGTGCTTTCTGCTCTTAAAGTTAGCTCAGGGAGATTATTAATATCACCACTAAGGAGTAGTTGAGTGTCATCTGCATATAGTACGACTAGGCAGTCAGAAATTAAAGAAGATAGATCATTTACATGATTGGAGAAGAGGATAGGACAAGTACTGATCCCTTTGGAACACCAATTGATACATTTATTGGCATAGAGATAATGTTGTTAAGACTGATAGACTGTTTACGATTAGATAGATACTCGCTAAACCAGCTTGGATCAATATTTAGGTTAGTACATTTACTTAAAAGAATTTCATGGTTTACACTGTCGAAGGCTTTTGATAAGTCTAATAATAAAAGCAGAGATATTTTTTTCATATCTATATTATTATAGATACTATTTGTAACTTTGAGCAGTGCAGTTTCCTTCGAGAGTTTCGGTCTGAAACCATGTTGGTTAATAGATAATTGTCTATTTGACTCTAATATGACATAAGTTGGCATGCAACAATTTTTTCTAATATTTTAGAGAAAATGGGATTAGTGATATGGGACGATAGTTTGTCATATCTTCTCTGTCCCCCTTTTTATGCAGAGGTATTACATGTGATATTTTCCAAGAGTCAGGAAACTTTTTAGTAACAATGGAAGTGTTCATAATAGTTAGAATATAAGATACAATCATGGGTAGAGCATCTTTGATGAACTGAAATGGTATACCATCTGGACCATAAGAGCCAGAGTTTCTTAGGCTCTTTATGGTAAGAATTAGGGTAGCACAATCGATAGGATTTATATTGAAGTCCTCTCGTGTGTTTACATTGGAAGAATTGTCATTTAAGCAATTACTCATATTCACTGAGTTGATGTTTTCTTGTGTTTTGTCATATGAATTTTTGCCAACATTAGCAAAATAGTAATTAAAGTTTTCAGCTTTGTCTATCAACTCCGCAATATTTTCATAACTTTCTGAGGTAGTCTTTTCATTTGGTATCATGCTTCTTATCACTTTCCATGTTGCTGCTGTATCATGTCTAGAGTCATTAAATTGTTTTTTGTAAAAGTCTTTTTTTACTTACATTGATGAGAGACCTGACACGTTTCTTTTCTGTTTTATAACGTTCTCAAAGAGTCATATCTTATATATTAATTTTTAGCTCTGTATGTATTTGATTTCTGATTTGCATTACCTCTTTGATATCATTAGTTAGCCAGGGGGCTGAGGGGCGGGTTATTTTTCTTGTTACAAGGGGTGCACATCTATCTAAGCATTCAAGAAAGACTTTTGTTAGAATCTCAACCTGCAAATCGACGTTATCTATGTATTTAATTCTATTAAGTACATTTGTGTTGTTGATTAATGTTTCACAAAAGATATCAGGGGAGTAATTTTTTAGACACCGGAATGTCTTGAAGAGAGGCTTCCTTTTGGGCTTGTTTATGTTTAGCATAGCAATGTTCATTTCGTGGTCTGCAATTGGGCAGGGAACTACGTCCCAAAAGGGTATACTCTCCACTTTATTTGTCATTATCAGATCTATTAGTCCTAGAATTAGGGGTTATGCGGATCGGTTTTGTCACTATTTGTGTTAACTTCACAGTGTTGATCGCCCTTTTCATTTTGTTTTGTGCTGAGAGCAAGTCATCATTAAAGTCACCAAGCATGTATATGAGTTTATTGCTCACTCAGATATTTCTGAATGTTTCTAGCAGATGACGGAATGAACTGGTAGGTGCTTTAGGGTGACGGTAAACACACCCTACAATGAAAGATGGAAGTTTCTGATACTGCACAGTGATCCATAAATCTTTGAGAAGTAGGAAAGACAGAAGGAGGAAGAGAGTTCCAGAGTCTGGAGATAAATGGGAAGAAGCAGTCACTACACCAACCAATCCGCGAGTTACAAATCTCCACACAGTACCTGTGAGATGAGGCCGTTTGGCGAGTGTTACCCGGTCTCGGCAGTGGGGGAGGGTTGCAACTCGCCAACTCATCAGAGCAGCTACGGAAGTAGTAGCGATAGCAAATAGAAAGGGAAGATACCTTTCGGCGAAGAGAGAGAGAATCCAGATTAGAAGTAAAAGAAGGATCTTTAAACCTTATCTATGCTTACCCCTATTGTAGCTTTTCTCTTGGTGAATTTTTGGTCCATTTACCAAATGGTAATTATCCTTAAACTTTAGGTTATTAGACTCACTATTTACTGCACCCAGACAGACTAATTTCTCTGCACAAGTATTATTGAATTGCCTCCATTCAATGCTTTTATCTAACAAAGCATACCTGAATCTCTATCTATCAAACCAGCCAATATCGAGACACCTGTCCCAAAAAGATGAACTCCATCCCTTGCATGCATATACTTTCGACTAGTGAAGTGATCCCACCCATCTATAAACACAATTTTATTCTCCCGACAGAAGGCTTCCATCCTAGTATTAATACCTATAGCTCGAGACAACCACTCTGAACTTTGGCCAAGCGTAGCCAGAATACCATACACCACATGAATTACACCCCTCTTCCTGATCTTATCCAGGGCCTATCTATACAACTTAATCAGCTCCTCACTTCTACCATCCTGCATATCATTTCCTTCTGCTATCAAACAAAACACATTATTATCCCCTTTCCAGCTATACACCAACTCACCCACCTTCCATATACCTCCTCCAGGGAAAAAATACTGTCTCCTAACTCTGTGCCTGTCTTTCCTGTCTCCATATCTGCACAGCGAATCCCCTGCAATTACATGATAATGAGACTATCTGGAGTCTGGGATATTTCGACATTTAGAGACGTACCTAGGTTCCTAACCTGAGAATCACCAACAATATGCAGGCTTTTCCCCACTTCTGCCTCTATGGTCACTAATACAACTATCAGACTTTATGGATCCTGAAGATTCACTGTCTCCACTGTCACATTCATCAACAAGCGAACTAAAAGAATTAACTACTTGAAGTTGAAAACTGTCCTTTTTCCTGAGAATCGTCCTATTTGAACCCTTATTCACAAGTTCCCAATTTTCGTCACTATTCAATTTCCTCCTCCAGCTTGACTTCTTCACTTTACCTTTCAACTCCCTGTTCCCCTCTGCTAAGGATCTGACTTCCTGTTTGACTGCGACCAACTCATTCCTTAAATAAAAAATGAGTTCGCTGGTGTCAGACATAGACATATCCCCAGAACACACACCAACACCAACACCACTAGCACCCCCAACACACAGAACACCACCATTCTCCATGGAGCTTAGGAAGAGCAAGAGCAACAAAAAGTACGCTCTCACTGGATGAACTCCCACCCAGAACTGAACTCCTACCAGGAACTTCACCTTCCACCCTGAAATGTGAACTACCACCAGGAATCGGACTCCCACCCGGAAGTGAACTCCCACCTAGAACTGAACTCCCACCAGGAACTTATGCACTAACATGTATGAGATTACAAAATAAGCGAATGAACATGTCTCCATGCAGGAATTATAAATATATTTTGAAATCACAAAAAGTCATGCATATTATATATTTAGATGTCTGAAAGTCCAGTGGGCTCCCTGTCTCCGCAAATTGCTCAGAAAATAAGGAAAATGTTGAAGATGTATCGCTAATTTCTTATATAACACCTAATTCAAGTGTGGACATTTTCCGCAATACTGTTCATTAATATTATTTGCTTATTGTTCATTGCAATGACGCTCAGATTGGGGATGGAATTTTTTGTTCTATTTGAGAGGGGATATCATAGGACAGAGGAATTCATAGAGGAGTTAAAGCTTTGGGGGAATCAATTAAATTTACAATGGAAAAGGAACAAAATGGACAGATTCCGTTTCTGCATACAAATGTAATTAAGGAGAGCAATGGCAAGGTTGCATTTAAAGAAAGGCTACTCATATTGTGAAAATGGGCTCTCTTAATTGTCTTTTCCTCAGAGCATTGAGATTTTGAGACCATCCATTTCTTGATGATCTTTGGGGGAGTTTCGGAAGGCTAATGTAGACTGAACGAGTAATTCAAAAAGCACATAGGACACCCAAAAGGAGGAATTATGAACTGAAAAGTATCTGCATTTGTAATCCAAATAAAAAAGAAGTACTAAATATTCCATACACCTCAGAATTAGACAAATTACTAAGGAGTAATGAGAATGAAATAAATATTCAAAAGAATATTTTATTTTAGAAATACAGTCAGAAGAGAAACTGTAGGAGCAAATAGAGTGATAATGGCAGCGATCCGTAAGAGGGAAAGGATTTATATATGTAATTCACCATTCGTAGAGTGGCTTCAGGTTTATGATGGGAAGACGGGTAGGTATATTAGTGTTAGAATTGCCGAGCATAAAAGAGCAAGTAGTTTAGAGCTAGCAAATAGTGTAGCACTCGAACATAATATTACTAGCAATAATTTCATATCTGTTGAATAGTATATCATTGCAGTATAACTAGAGTTAGAAGACTAGTAGGAGTTTTAATATATTTTTTTAAATAATCATTTAGAGGGAATAAAATCTTCACATCTGAGGGTAGCTACACAAGAAAAATATTGCAAAGAGAGAAAGAATTGGAATTTCTTTTATGATAGGCGTGGATGTGGAGGTGGGGGAGGGGCTAATGACATGGCAAAACCAAGGAATACATTGCTGATAGGAGATAATACCTTAATACCTGAGGTCAGCAAAATCTTAACTGCAGGGGAAGGAGGAGGGGAGCTAAGGCATTCACTGTGCATCATGTAACAAAACAAGCAAACAGTAAAAATGTAACTCTACACAACAAGCAAGTGCTCTGAAATCTTGATAATACTTTCAGTGGAAAGCGAAAGCTTGATTTTTTGTAATTAGTAATTAAACACAAAACACACTACATAGGGTTTCTATTTCCATTGTTGTAGTTGTCACTGACTCCCTATCTTGAATAATAATAATAATAATAATAATAATAATAATAATAATAATAATAATAATAATAATAATAATAATAATAATAATAATAATAATAATAATAATAATAATAATAATAATAAGTAATAATAATAATAATAATAATAATAGTAATAATAATAGTAGTAATAATAAAGATAATAATAAAAATAATAGTAATAATAATAATAATAATAATAATAATAATAATAATAATAATAATAATAATAATAATAATAATAATAATAATAATAATAATAATAATAATAATAATGATAATAATAATAATAATGATGATAATAATAATAATAATAATAATAATAATAATAATAATAATAATAATAATAATAATAATAATAATAATAATAATAATAATAATAATAATAATGATGATGATAATAATAATAATAATATTAATAATAATAATAATAATAATAATAATAATAATAATAATAATAATAATAATAATAATAATAATAATAATAATAATAATAATAATAATAATAATAATAACTATGATAATTATAGGTATAATAATAATATTATTATGCAAATCTTCATTAATCATACTATTCTCAATTAATGAGGCAAAATACACAGATCTTACGTATATGCCATATGCATCCTAATGGGAGGGAGATGACTAATGATGAGGCAACTAATGAATCCTCTTGTATTTCCACAAATGAGATTTGGTAATGTTATAATGCCAAATGACTCTCTCTCTCTCTCTCTCTCTCTCTCTCTCTCTCTCTCTCTCTCTCTCTCTCTCTCTCTCTCTCTCTCTCTCTCTCTCTCTCTCTCTCTTCCTACCTACCAACCAGCTGCCTGCCTATCTGTCTATGTATATATGTATCTATTTATCGATATACCTATCTATCTATCTATCTATTTATTTATCTATCTATCTTGGATTTGATGCCAACACACTGGTATATATCCGGTTTTAAAAGAAGCAAATAAGCTGCTATATGTGATGCTAAATATAATTTCATAGCAAATTTACATAGCATTATACAAAGTACAGGGATATTCCAATCACCATTTAGCTGTGAATCTGCATCACTATCGTAATATATATTAACCTTTCCTTGCGAGCTGACATTGGAATTAATTACACCTAAGTGAGGGGCTCTTCTATGGTGCCTCAGGGCAAAAATCTCGTCCTATCCCTCTTGATATTATAAAGACAACCAACCCCTTCTGATTTCATCAGTTGCATTAATCACGGACTGTTGTATGATAGCAAGAAAGCAGATCCTAGCTATCGATTTCCACTTCTCAATAGCCTGAAGACATAATGCACCTATGTGAAATTATGCATGTCCATGTGTAATTGGAAAAAAATCCATTAACAAATAATTAATAAAATAAATAAGTGAATAACTGATATATAAAAAAAAAGCGATGCTTAAGGGCGATTGATGTATTCATAATTTGCACAATAAGTTGATTCAGTGACTAATATTTTTGTTTATTTCTTGAAAATTTTCAAATGTATTGTTTGACCGAAATAATGCAACATGAAGAAGATATTAATGGCAAACACCCAATAGGCTACAGCAGCAGCAGCGACAGCTGCTGTGAAGCCAAAATTATAAGTGATGAAATGCCAACAACATTTATTCGCGCTTGAGAGAAAGTTCGGATATTAGTTTCATTTCCTTTGAAAACTTGAAAAATAGAAGTTTTCCCATATGTGTTTCTCTGCATGAATTGGGTTACCATTTTTTCTAGACATGTAGTCCACAATAGGTTGCCATTTTTCTTCAATACATTTCCATTCATGATAAAGATAAAATGAAGAAACAAAAACACACTGATATGCACAAATACAAACACAAGAACGCACACATGCATACAAATGCATATTTATGTAATGGCTCTCTCTCACGCTCTGTCTCTGTCTGCCTGTCTGTCTGTCTCTCTCTCTCTTTCTCTCTCTCTCTCTCTCTCTCTCTCTCTCTCTCTCTCTCTCTCTCTCTCTCTCTCTCTCTCTCTCTCCTCTCTCTCTCTCTCTCTCTCTATATATATATAAATATATATATATATATATATATATATATATATATATATATATATATATATATATATATATATATATATATATATATATATATATATATATATATATATATATATATATATATATATATATATATATATATATATATATATATATATATATATATATATATATATATATATATATATATATATATATATATATATATATATATATATATATATATATATATATATATATATATATATATATACATATATATATATATATATATATATATATATATATATATATATATATATATATATATATATATATATATATATATATATATATATATATATATATATATATATATATATATATATATATATATATATATATATATATACATGAATCATTTTTTTACCCCGACCGGGACTCGAACCTAGGACTTATGATTACTAAGTCAAGGCGCTAAACTACACCACAGAAGGTTAAAAGGAATTCAACCTTATAGCTCCTATCTGCTATACTTAGGAATGAACGCATTCTAACTGAATACCACTATGTTCACATTACAGATTCCCCAACCTCACTCGTGGCTTCATTTTAGCATTTAATTCAATTCCCAATCTCATTCGGGCCATGAAATCACCAAATAAGCACATTATATAAGTAAAAACATGAATCATTTTTTACCCCGACCGGGACTCGAACATAGGGCTTATGATTACTAAGTCAAGGCGCTACCACTACACAACAGAAGGTTAAAAGGAATCCAACCTTATAGCTTATATCTGCTATACTTAGGAATGAACGCATTCTAACTGAATGCCACTATGTTCATAATACAGATTCCCCAACCTCACTCTTGGCTTCATTTTAGCATTTAATTCAATTCCCAATGTCATTCGGGCCATGAAATAACCAAATAAGCACATTATATATGTGAGAACATGAATCTATTTTACCCCGACCGGGACCCGAACCTAGGACTTATGATTACTAAGTCAAGGCGCTACCACTACACCACATATGGTTAAAAGGAATCCAACCTTATAGCTCATATCTGCTCTACTTAGGAATGAACGCATTCTAACTGAATGCCACTATGTTCATATTACAGATTACCCAACCTCACTCATGGCTTCATTTTAGCATTTAATTCAATTCCCAATCTCATTCAGGCCATGAAATAACCAAATAAGCACATTATATATGTAAAAACATGAATCTATTTTTATCCCGACCAGGACTCGAACCTAGGACTTATGATTACTAAGTCAAGGCGCTACCACTGCAACAAAGAAGGTTAAAAGGAATCCAACCTTATAGCTTATATCCGCTATATTTAGGAATGAACGCATTATAACTGAATGCCACTATGTTCATATTACAGATTCCCCAACCTCACTCGTGGCTTCATTTTAGCATTTAATTCAATTCCCAATCTCATTCGGGCCATGAAATAACCAAATAAGCACATAATATATGTGAAAACATGAATCATATTTTACCCAGACAGGGACTCGAACCTAGGACTTATGATTACTAAGTCAAGGCGCTACCACTACACCACAGAAGATTAAAAAGAATCCAACCTAATAGATTATATGTGCTATACTTAGGAATGAAAGCATTCTAACTGAATGCCACTATGTTCATATTACAGATTCCCCAACCTCACTCGTGGCTTCATTTTGACATTTAATTCAAATTCCAATCTCATTCGGGCCATGAAATAACCAAATAAGCACTTTATATATGTGAAAACATGAATCATTTTTTACCCCAACTGGGACTCGAACCTAGGACATATGATTACTAAGTCAAGACACTACCACTACACCACAGAAGGTTAAAAGGAATCCAACCTTATAGCTTATATCTGCTATACTTTGGAATGAACGCATTCTATATGAATGCCACTAAGTTCATATTACAGATTCCCCAACCACACTCTTGGCTTCATTTTAGCATTTAATTCAATTCCCAATCTCATGCGGACCATGAAATAACCAAATAAGCACATGATATATGTGAAAACATGAATCACATTTTAACCTGACAGGGGCTCGAACCTAGGACTTATGATTACTAAGTCAAGGTGCTACCACTACTCCACAGAAGGTTAAAAGGAATCCAACGTTATAGCTTATATCTTTTATACTTAGGAATGAACGCATTCTAACTGAATGCCACTATTTTCATATTACAGATTCCCCAACCTTACTCGTGGCTATATTTTAGCATTTAATTCAAGTCCCAATCTCATTCAGGCCATGAAATAACCAAATAGGCACATTATATATGTGAAAACATGAATCATTTTTCAACCCTACCGGGGCTCGAACCTAGGACTTATGATTAATAAGTCAAGGCGCTACCACTACACCACAGAAGGTTTAAAGGAGTCCAACCTTTTAGCTTATATCTGCTATACTTAAGAATGAACGCATTCTAACTGAATGCCACTATGTTCATATTACAGATTCCCAAACCTCACTCGTGGCTTCATTTTAGCATTTAATTCAATTCCCAATCTTATTCGGGTCATGAAATCACCAAATAAGCACATTATATATTACAGATTCCCCAACCTCACTCTTGGCTTCATTTTAGCATTTAATTCAATTCCCAATATCATTCGGGGGATGAAATAACCAATTAAGCACATTAAATATGTGAAAACATGTATCATTTTTTACCCCGACCAGGACTTGAACCTAATTCTTACGATTACTAAGTCAAGGCGCTACCACTACACCACAGAAGGTTAAAAAGAATCCAACCTTATAGCTTATATCTGCTATACTTAGGAATGAACGCATTCTAACTGAATGCCACTATGTTCATATTACAGATTCCACAACCTCCCTCGTTGCTTCATTTTAGCATTTAATTCAATTCCCAATCTCATTCGGGCCATGAAATAACAAATTAAGCACATTATATATGTGAAAACATGAATCATTTTTTACCCCGACAGGGACTCGAACTTAGGACTTATGATTACCAAGTCACAGCGCTACCACTACACCACAGAAGGTTAAAAGGAATCCAACCTTATAGCTTATTTCTGCTATACTTAGGAATGAACGCATTCTAACTGAATGCCACTATGTTCATATTACACATTCCCCAACCTCACTCGTGGCTTCATTTTAGCATTTAAATCAATTCCCAATCTCATTCGGGCAATGAAATAACCAAATAAGCACATTATATATGTGAAAAAATGAATCATTTTTTACCCCGACAGGGACTAGAACCTAGGACTTATGATAACTAAGTGAAGGCGCTACAACTACACCACAGAAGGTTAAAAGGAATCCAACCTTATAGCTTATATCTGCTATACTTAGGAATGAACACATTCTAAATGAATGACACTATGTTCATATTACAGATTTACCAACCTCACTCGTGGCTTAATTTTAGCATTTAATTCAATTTCCAATCTCATTCGAGCAATGAAATAACCAAATAAGCACATTATTTATGATACACCACAGAAGGTTAAAAGGAATCCAACCTTATAGCTTATATCTGCTATACTTAGGAATGAACGCATTCAAACTGAATGCAACTATGTTCATATTACAGATTCCCCAACATCACTCGTGGCTTCATTTTAGCATTTAATTCAATTCCTAATCTCATTCGGGCCATGAAATAACCAAATAAGCACATTATATGTGTGAAAACATGAATTATTTTTTACCCCGAAAGGGACTCGAACCTAGGACTTATGATTACTAAGTCAAGGCGCTACCACTACACCACAGAAGGTTAAAAGGAATCCAACCTTATAGCTTATATCTGCTATACTTAGGAATGAACACATTCTAAGTGAATGCCACTATGTTCATATTACAGATTGCCAACCTCACTCTTGGCTTCATTTTAGCATTTAATTCAATTCCCAATCTCATTCGGGCCATGAAATAACCAAATATGCACATTATATATGTGAAAACATGAATCATTTTTTAACCCGACCTGGGCTCGAACCTAGGACTTATGATTACTAAGTCAAGGTACTACCACTACTCCACAGAAGGTTAAAAGGAATACAACCTTATAGCTTATATCTGCTATACTTAAGAATGAACGCATTCTAACTGAATGCCACTATTTATATATTACAGATTCCCCAACCTCACTCGTGGCTTCATTTTAGCATTTAATTCAATTCCCAATCTCATTCGGGTCATGAAATCACAAATAAGCACATTATATATTGCTGATTCCCCAACCTCACTCGTGGCTTCATTTTAGCATTTAATTCAATTCCCAATATCATTCGGGCCATGAAATAACCAATTAAGCACATTATATATGTGAAAAAATGAATAATTTTTTACCCCGACCGGGACTTCAACCTAATTCTTACGATTACTAAGTCAAGGCGCTACCACTACACCACAGAAGGTTAAAAAGAATCCAACCTTATAGCTTATATCTGCTATACTTAGTAATGAACGCATTCTAACTGAATGCCACTATGTTCATATTACAGATTCCCCAGCCTCACTCGTTGCTTCATTTTAGCATTCAATTCAATTCCCAATCTCATTCGGGCCATGAAATAACCAATTAAGTACATTATATATGTGAAAACATGAATCATTTTTTACCCCGAACAGGACTCGAACCTGGGACTTATGATTAATAAGTCAAGGTGCTACCACTACACCACAGAAGGTTAAAAGGAATCCAACCTTATAGCTTATATCTGCTATACTTAGGAATGAACGCATTCTAACTGAATGCCACTATGTTCATATTACAGATTCCTCAACCTCACTCGTGGCTTCATTTTAGCATTTAAATGAATTCCCAATCTCATTTGGGCTCTGAAATAACAAAATAAGCACATTATATATGGGAAAACATGAATCATTTTTTACCCCGACAGGGATTAGAACCTAGGACTTAAGATTACTAAGTGAAGGCGCTACCACTACACCACAGAAGGGTAAAAGGAATCCAACGTTATAGCTTATATCTGCTATACTTACGAATGAACGCATTCTAAATGAATGCCACTATGTTCATATTACAGATTCCCCAACCTCACTCGTGGCATCATTTTAGCATTTAATTCAATTCCCAATCTCATTCGGGCCATGAAATAACCAAATAAGCACATTATTTATGTGAAAACATGAATCATTTTTTAACCCGACTGGGGATCGAACCTAGGACTTATGATTACTAAGTCAAGGCGCTACCACTACACCACAGAAGGTTAAAAGGAATCCAACCGTATAGCTTATATCTGCTATACTTAGGAATGAACGCATTCTAACTGAATGCCAGTATGTTCATATTACAGATACCGCAGCCTCACTCGTGGCTTCATTTTAGCATTTAACTCAATTCCCAGTCTCATTCCGGCCATGAAATAACCAAATAAGCACATTATATATATGAAAACATGAATCATTTTTTACCCCGAAAGGGATCGAACCTAGGACTTATGATTACTAAGTCAAGGCGCTACCACTACACCACAGAATATTAAAAGGAATCCAACGTTATAGCTTATATCTGCTATACTTAGGAATGAACGCATTCTAACTGAATGCCACTATGTTCATATTACAGATTACCCAACATCACTCTTGGCTTCATTTTAGCACTTAATTCAATTAACAATCTCATTCGGGCCATGAAATAACCAAATAAGCACATTATATATGTGAAATCATGAATAATTTTTTACCCCGACAGGGACTCGAACCTAGGACTTATGATTACTAAGTGAAGGCGCTACCACTACACCACAGAAGGTTAAAAGGAATCCCACCTAATAGTTTATAGTTGCTATACTTACGAATGAACGCATTCTAACTGAATGCCACTATGTTCATATTACAGATTCCCCAACCTCACTTGTGGATTCATTTTAGCATTTAATTCAATTCCCAATCTCATTCAGGCCATGAAATAACCAAATAAGTACATTATATATGTGAAAACATGAATCATTTTTTACCCCAACCGGGACACGAACCGAGAACATATTATTACTAAGTCAAGGCGCTACCACTGCACCACAGAAGGTTAAAAGGAATCTAACCTTATAGCTTATATATGCTCTACTGCTATACTGAATGCCACTATGTTCATATTAAAGATTCCCCAACCTCACTCGTGGCTTTATTTTAGCATTTAATTTAATTCCCAATCTCATTCGGGTCATACAATAACCAAATAAGCACATTATATATGTGAAAACATGAATCATTTATTACCCGGACTGGGACTTGAACCTAGGACTTATGATTACTAAGTCAAGGCACTACCACTACACCACAGATGGTTAAAAGGAATCCAACCTTATAGCTTATATCTGCTATACTTAGGAATGAACCCATTCTAACTGAATGCCACTATGTTCATATTATAGATTCCCCAAGCTCACTCGTGGCTTCATTTTAGCATTTAATTCAATTCCCAATCTCATTCGAGAAATGAAATAACCAAATAAGCACATTACATATGTGAAAACATGAATCATTTTTTACCCCGACTGGGACTCGAATCTAGGACTTATGATTACTAAGTCAAGGTGCTATCACTTCACCACTGAAGGTTAAAAGGAATCCAACCTTATAGATTATATTTGCTATACTTAGGAATAAACGCATTCTAAATGAATGCCACTATGTTCTAATTACAGATTCCCCAACCTCAATTTTGGCTTCATTTTAGCATTTCATTCAATTCCCTTTCTCATTCGGACCATGAAATAACCAAATAAGCACATTATATATGTGAAAACATTAATCATTTTTTACTTTGACTGGGACTCGAACCTAGGTCTCATGATTACTAAGTCAAGGCTCTACCAATACACCACAGAAGGTGAAAAGGAATAAAACATTATAGCTTATATCTGCTATACTTAGGAATGAACGCATTCTAACTGAATGCCACTATGTTCATATTAAAGATTCCCCAACCTCACTCGTGGCTTCATTTTAGCATTTAATTCAATATCCAATCTCATTCGGGCTATGAAATAACAAAATAAGCACATTATAAATGTGAAAACATGAATCATTTTTTTACCCCGACAGGGACTCGAACCAAGGAATTATGATTACTAAGTCAAGGCGCTATCACTACACCACTGAAGGTTAAAAGGATTCGAACCTTATAGCTTATATCTGCTATGCTTAGGAATGAACGCATTCTAAATGAATGCCACTATGTTCATATTACAGATTCCCCAACCTCACTTGTGCCTTCATTTTGGCATTTAATTCAAATTCCAATCTCACTCGGGCCACGAAATAACCAAATAAGCACATTATATATGTGCAAACATTAATCATTTTTTTACCCCGACCGGGACTCGAACCTAGGACATATGATTACTAAGTCAAGGCACTACCACTACACCACAGAAGGTTAAAAGGAATCCAACCTTATAGCTTATATCTGCTATACTTAGGAATGAACGCATTCTAAATGAATTCCACTATGTTCATATTACAGGTTCCCCAACCTCACTCTAGGCTTCATTTTAGCATTTAATTCAATTCCCAACCCCATTCGTGCCATGAAATAACCAAATAAGCACATTATATATGTGAAAACATGAATCATTTTTAAACCCGACAGGGGCTCGAACCTAGGACTTATGGTTACTAAGTCAAGGTGCTACCACTACTCCACAGAAGGTTAAAAGGAATCCAACCTTATAGCTTATATCTGCTATACTTAGGAATGAGCGCATTCTAACTGAATGCCACTATATTCATATTACAAATTCCCCAACCTCACTCGTGGCTTCATTTTAGCATTTAATTCAATTCCCAATCTCATTCGGGCCATGAAATAACAAAATAAGCACATTATATATGTGAAAACATGAATCATTTTTTACCCCGACCTTGACTCGAACCTAGGACTTATGATTACTAAGTCAAGGCTCTACCACTACACCACAGAAGGTTAAAAGGAATCCAACCTTATAGCTTATATCTGCTATACTTAGGAATGAACGCATTCGAACTGAATGCCACTATGTTCATATTACAGATTCCCCAACCTCACTCGTGGATTCATTTTAGCATTTAATTCAATTCCCAATCTCATTCGGGCCATGAAATAACAAAATAAGCACATTATATATGTAAAAACATGAATCATTTTTTACCCCGACCTTGACTCGAACCTAGGACTTATGATTACTAAGTCAAGGGCCTACCACTACACCACAGAAGGTTAAAAGGAATCCAAACTTATAGGTTATGTCCGCAATATTTAGGAATGAACGCATTATAACTGAATGCCACTATGTTCATATTACAGATTCCCCAACCTTTTCACTCGTGGCTTCATTTTAACATTTAATTAATTCCCAATCTCATTCGGGAAATAAAATAACCAA
This sequence comes from Halocaridina rubra, assembly GCA_037179515.1. Lineage (NCBI taxonomy): Eukaryota > Metazoa > Arthropoda > Malacostraca > Decapoda > Atyidae > Halocaridina > Halocaridina rubra. The sequence continues at coordinate 24,254 of JAXCGZ010002396.1, read as the reverse complement.
ATAAGCACATAATATATGTGAAATCATGAATCATATTTTACGCCGACAGGGACTCGAACCTAGGACTTATGATTACTAAGTCAAGGCGCTACCACTACACCACAGAAGGTTAAAAAGAATCCAACCTACTAGCTTATATCTGCTATACTTAGGAATGAACGCATTCTAACTGAATGCCACTATGTTCATATTACAGATTCCCCAACCACACTCGTGGCTTCATTTTGGCATTTAATTCAAATTCCAATCTCATTCGGGAAATGAAATAACCAAATAAGCACATTATATATGTGAAAACATGAATCATTTTTTACCCCAACCGGGACTCGAACCTAGAACTTATGATTACTAAGTCAAGGCGCTACCACTACACCACAGAAGGTTAAAAGGAATCCAACCTTATAGATTATATCTGCTATACTTAGGAATAAATGCATTCTAAATGAATGTCACTATGTTCATATTACAGATTCCCCAACTTCACTCGTGGATCCATTTTAGCATTTTATTCAATTCCCTTTCTCATTCAGACCATGAAATAACCAAATAAGCACATTATATATGTGAAAACATTAATCATTTTTTCCTTGACTGAGACTCGAACCTAGGACTTATGATTACTAATTCAAGGAGCTACCAATACAACACAGAGGGTGAAAAGGAATCCAACCTTATAGCTTATATCTGCTATACTTAGGAATGAACGCATTCTAACTGAATGCCACTATGTTCATATTAAAGATTCCCCAACATCACTCGTGGCTTCATTTTAGCATTTAATTCAATATCCAATCTCATTCGGGCTATGAAATAACAAAATAAGCACATTATATATGTGAAAACATGAATCATTTTTTTACCCCGACTGGGACTCGAACGTATGATTACTAAGTCAAGGCGCTATCATTACACCACTGAAGGTTAAAAGGAATCCAACGTTATAGCTTATATCTGCTATGCTTAGGAATGAACGCATTCTAAATGAATGTCACAATGTTCATATTACAGATTCCCCAACCTCACTCGTGGCTTCATTTTGGCATTTAATTTAAATTTCAATCTCATTCGGGCCATGAAATAACCAAATAAGCACAATATATATGTGAAAACATGAATCATTTTTTACCCCGACCGGGACTCGAACGTAGGACACATGATTACTAAGTCAAGGCACCTCCACTACACACACAGAAGGTTAAAAGGAATCCAACCTTATAGCTTATATCTGCTGTACTTAGGAATGAACTCATTCTAAATGAATGCCACTATGTTCATATTACAGATTCCCCAACCTCACTCTTGGCTTCATTTTAGCATTTAATTCAATTCCCAATCTCATTCGGGCCATGAAATAACCAAATAAGCACATTATATATGTGAAAACATGAATCATTTTTTAACCCGACCGGTGCTCGAACCTATTACTTATGATTACTAATTCAAGGTGCTACCACTATTCCACAGAAGGTTAAAAGGAATCCAACCTTATAGCTTATATCTGCTATACTTAGGAATGAACGCATTCTAACTGAATGCCACTATTTTCATATTACAGATTCCCCAACCTCACTCGTGGCTTCATTTTAGCATTTAATTCAATTCCCAATCTCATTCGGGCCATGAAATAACCAAATAAGCACATTATATATGTGAAAACATGAATCATTTTTTAACCCGACCGGGGCTTGAACCTAGGACTTATGAGTAATAAGTCAAGGCGCTACCACTACACCACAGAAGATTTAAAGGAATCCAACCTTATAACTTATATCTGCTATACTTAGGAATGAACGCATTCTAACTGAATGCCACTATGTTCATATTACAGATTCCCCAACCTCACTCGTGGCTTCATTTTAGCATTTAATTCAATTCCCAATCTCATTCGGGTCATGAATTCACCAAATAAGCACATTATATATGTGAAAACATGAATAATTTTTTACCTCGACCGGGACTTGAACCTAGGACTTATGATTACTAAGTCAAGAGGTTACCACTGCACCACAGAAAGTTAAAAGGAATCCAACCTTATAGCTTATATTTGCTATAATTAGGAATGAATGCATCATAACTGAATGCCACTATGTTCATATTACAGATTCCCCAACCTCACTCGTGGCTTCCTTTTTTGCATTTAATTCAGTTCCCAATATCATTCGGGCCATGAAATAACCAATTAAGCACATTATATATGTGAAAACATGAATCATTTTTTACCCCGACCGGGACTTGAAACTAGGTCTTGCGATTACTAAGTAAAGGCGCTACCACTACACCACAGAAGGTTAAAAAGAATCCAACCTTATAGTTTATATCTGCTATGCTTAGTAAGGAACGCATTCTAACTGAATGCCACTATATTCATATTACAGATTCCCAAACCTCACTCGTGGCTTCATTTTAGCATTTAATTCAAATCCCAATCTCATTCGGGCCATGAAATAACGAAATAGGCACATTATATATGTGAAAACATGAATCATTTTTTACCCCGACCGGGACTCGAACCTATGACTCATGATTACTAAGTCAAGGCGCTACCACTACACCACATAAGGTTAAAAAGAATCCAACCTAATAGCTTATATCTTCTATGCTTAGGAATGAACGCATTCTAACTGAATGCCACTATGTTCATATTGCAGATTCACCAACCTCACTAGTGGCTTCATTTTGGCATTTAATTCAGATTCCAATCTCATTCGGGCCATGAAATAACCAAATAAGCACATTATATATGTGAAAACATTAATCATTTTTTACCCCGCCCGGGACTCGAACCAAGGACGTATAATTACTAAGTCAAGGCACTACCACTACACCACACAAGGTTAAAAGGAATCCAACCTTATAGCTTATATCTGCTATACTTGGGAATGAACGCATTCTAAATGAATACCACTATGTTCATATTATAGATTTCCCATTATCACTCTTGGCTTCATTTTAGCATTTAATTCAATTCCCAATCTCATTCGGGCCATGACATAACCAAATAAGCGCATTATATATGTGAAAACATGAATAATTTTTTACCCTGACCGGGACTCGAACCTAGGACTTATGATTACTAATTCAAGGTGCTACCACTACTCCACAGAAGGTTAAAAGGAATCCAACCTTATAGCTTATATCTGCTATAATTATAAATGAACGCATTCTAACTGAATGCCACTATGTTCATATTACAGATTCCCCAACCTCACTCGTGGCTTCATTTTAGCATTTAATTCAATTCCCAATCTCATTCGTGCCATGAAATAACCAAATAAGCACATTATATATGTGAAAACATGAATCATTTTTTAAACCGACCGGGACTCGAACCTAGGACTTATGATTACTCAGTCAAGGCGCTACAAATACAACACAGAAGGTTAAGAGGAATCCAACCTTATAGCTTATATCTGCTATACTTAGGAATGAAAGCATTCTAACTGAATGCCACTATGTTCATATTTCAGATTCCCCAACCTCACCCGTGGCTTCATTTTAGCATTTAATTCAATTCCCAATCACATTTGGGCCTTGAAATAACCAAATAAGCACATTTCATATGTGATAACATGAATCATTTTTTAAACCGACCGGGACTCGAACCTAGGACTTATGATTACTAAGTCAAGAGGTTACCACTGCACCACAGAAAGTTAAAAGGAATCCAACCTTATGGCTTATATTTGTTACACTTAGGAATGAACGCATCATAACTGAATGCCACTATGTTCATACTACAGATTCCCCAACCTCACTCGTGGCTTCCTTTTTTGCATTTAATTCAATTCCAAATATCATTCGGGCCATGAAATAACCAATTAGGCACATTATATATGTGAAAACATGAATCAGTTTTTACCCCGACCGGGACTTGAAACTAGGTCTTACGATTACTAAGTAAAGGCGCTATCACTACACCACAGAAGGTTAAAAAGAATCCAGCCTTATAGCTTATATCTGCTATACTTAGAAATGAACGCATTCTAACTGAATGCATTATATTCATATTACAGATTCCCCAACCTCACTCGTGGCTTCTTTTTAGCATTTAATTCAAATCCCAATCTCATTCGGGCCATGAAATAACGAAATAAGCACATTATATATGTGAAAACATGAATCATTTTTTACCCCGACCGGGACTCGAACCTAGGACTTATGATTACTAAGTCAAGGTGCTACCACTACACCACAAAAGGTTAAAAGGAATCCAATCTTATAGCTTATATCTGCTAAACTTAGGAATGAACGCATTCTATCTGAATGCCACTATGTTCATATTACAGATTACCCAACCTCACTCGTGGCTTCATTTTAGCATTTAATTAAATTCCCAATCTCATTCGGGCCATGAAATAACCAAATAAGCACATTATATATGTAAAAACATGAATTATTTTTTACCCCGACCGGGACTCGAACTTAGGACTTATGATTACTAAGTCAAGGCGCTACCACTACACCACAGAAGGTTAAAGGAATCCAACTTTATAGCTTATATCCGCTATATTTAGGAATGAACGCAATATAACTGAATGCCACTATGTTCATATTACAGATTCCAAAACCTCAATCGTGGCTTCATTTTAACATTTAATTCAATTCCCAATCTCATTCGGGCCATGAAATAACCAAATAAGCACATAATATATGTGAAAACATGAATCATATTTTACCCCGACCGGGACTCGAACCTATGACTCATGATTACTAAGTCAAGGCGCTACCACTACACCACAGAAGGTTAAAAAGAATCCAACCTAATAGCTTATATCTGCTATGCTTAGGAATGAACGCATTCTAATTGAATGCCACTATGTTCATATTACAGATTCCCCAACCTCACTCGTGGCTTCATTTTGTCATTTAATTCAGATTTCAATCTCATTCGGGCCATGAAATAACGAAATAAGCACATTATATATGTGAAAACATTAATCATTTTTTACCCCGCCCGGGACTCGAACCAAGGACGTATGATTACTAAGTCAAGGCACTACCACTACACCACACAAGGTTAAAAGGAAACCAACCTTATAGCTTACATCTGCTATACTTAGGAATGAACGCATTCTAAATGAATGCCACTATGTTCATATTACAGATTTCCCATTATCACTCTTGACTTCATTTTAGCATTTAATTCAATTCCCAATCTCATTCGGGCCATGACATAACCAAATAAGCGCATTATATATGTGAAAACATGAATAATTTTTTACCCAGACTGGGACTCGAACCTAGGACTTATGATTACTAATTCAAGGTGCTACCACTACTCCACAGAAGGTTAAAAGGAATCCAACCTTATAGCATTATTTCTGCTATACTTAGGAATGAACGCATTCTAACTGAATGCCACTATGTTCATATTACAGATTCCCCAACGTCACTCGTGGCTTCATTTTAGTATTTAAATCAATTCCCAATCTCATTCGGGCAATGAAATAACCAAATAAGCACATTATATATGTGAAAAAAGGAATCATTTTTTACCCCGACAGGGACTAGAACCTAGAACTTATGATTACTAAGTGAAGGCGCTACCACTACACCACAGAAGGTTAAAAGGAATCCAACCTTATATCTGCTGTACTTAGGAATGAATGCATTCTAAATGAATGCCACTATGTTCATATTACAGATTTACCAACCTCACTCGTGGCTTCATTTTAGCATTTAATTCAATTCCCAATCTCATTCGGGCTATGAAATAACCAAATAAGCACATTATTTATGATACACCACAGAAGGTTAAAAGGAATCCAACCTTATAGCTTATATCTGCTATACTTAGGAATGAACGCATTCAAACTGAATGCAACTATGTTCATATTACAGATTCCCCAACATCACTCGTGGCTTCATTTTAGCATTTAATTCAATTCCTAATCTCATTCGGGCCATGAAATAACCAAATAAGCACATTATATGTGTGAAAACATGAATTATTTTTTACCCCGAAAGGGACTCGAACCTAGGACTTATGATTACTAAGTCAAGGCGCTACCACTACACCACAGAAGGTTAAAAGGAATCCAACCTTATAGCTTATATCTGCTATACTTAGGAATGAACGCATTCTAAGTGAATGCCACTATGTTCATATTACAGATTCCCCAACCTCAATCTTGGCTTCATTTTAGCATTTAATTCAATTCCCAATCCCATTCGGGCCATGAAATAGCCAAATAAGCACATTATATATGTGAAAACATGAATCATTTTTTAACCCGACCTGGGCTCGAACCTAGGACTTATGATTACTAAGTCAAGGTACTACCACTACTCCACAGAAGGTTAAAAGGAATACAACCTTATAGCTTATATCTGCTATACTTAGGAATGAACGTATTCTAACTGAATGCCACTATTTATATATTACAGATTCCCCAACCTCACTCGTGGCTTCATTTTAGCATTTAATTCAATTCCCAATCTCATTCGGGTCATGAAATCACAAATAAACACATTATATATTACTGAATCCCCAACCTCACTCGTGGCTTCATTTTAGCATTTAATTCAATTCCCAATATCATTCGGGCCATGAAATAACCAATTAAGCACATTATATATGTGAAAACATGAATCATTTTTTACCCCGGCCGGGACTTCAACCTAATTCTTACGATTACTAAGTCAAGGCGCTACCACTACACCACAGAAGGTTAAAAAGAATCCAACCTTATAGCTTATATCTGCTATACTTAGTAATGAACGCATTCTAACTGAATGCCACTATGTTCATATTACAGATTCCCCAGCCTCACTCGTTGCTTCATTTTAGCATTCAATTCAATTCCCAATCTCATTCAGGCCATGAAATAACCAATTAAGTACATTATATATGTGAAAACATGAATCATTTTTTACCCCGAACGGGACTCGAACCTAGGACTTATGATTAATAAGTAAAGGTGGTACCACTACACCACAGAAGGTTAAAAGGAATCCAACCTTATAGCTTATATCTGCTATACTTAGGAATGAACGCATTCTAACTGAATGCCACTATGTTCATATTACAGATTCCCCAACCTCCCTCGTGGCTTCATTTTAGCATTTAAATCAATTCCCAATCTCATTCGGGCACTGAAATAACAAAATAAGCACATTATATATGTGAAAACATGAATCATTTTTTACCCCGACAGGGATTAGAACCTAGGACTTAAGATTACTAAGTGAAGGCGCTACCACTACACCACAGAAGGGTAAAAGGAATCCAACGTTATAGCTTATATCTGCTATACTTACGAATGAACGCATTCTAAATGAATGCAACTATATTCATATTACAGATTCCCCAACCTCACTCGTTGCATCATTTTAGCATTTAATTCAATTCCCAATCTCATTCGGGCCATGAAATAACCAAATAAGCACATTATTTATGTGAAAACATGAATCACTTTTTAACCCGACTGGGGATCGAACCTAGGACTTATGATTACTAAGTCAAGGCGCTACCACTACACCACAGAAGGTTAAAAGGAATCCAACTGTATAGCTTATATCTGCTATACTTAGGAATGAACGCATTCTAACTGAATGCCACTATGTTCATATTGCAGATTCCCCAGCCTCACTCGTGGCTTCATTTTAGCATTTAACTCAATTCCCAGTCTCATTCCGGCCATGAAATAACCAAATAAGCACATTATATATGTGAAAACATGAATTATTTTTTACCCCGAAAGGGATCGAACCTAGGACTTATGATTACTAAGTCAAGGTGCTACCACTACACGACAGAAGTTTAAAAGGAATCCAACCTTATAGCTTATATCTGCTATACTTAGGAATGAACGCATTCTAACTGAATGCCACTATGTTCATATTACAGATTCCCCAACCTCACTCGTGGCTTCATTTTAGCATTTAAATCAATTCCCAATCTCATTCGGCCACTGAAATAACAAAATAAGCACATTATATATGTGAAAACATGAATCATTTTTTACCCCAACAGGGATTAGAACCTAGGACTTAAGATTACTAAGTGAAGGCGCTACCACTACACCACAGAAGGGTAAAAGGAATCCAACGTTATAGCTTATATCTGCTATACTTACGAATGAACGCATTCTAAATGAATGCCACTATGTTCATATTACAGATTCCCCAACCTCACTCGTGGCATCATTTTAGCATTTAATTCAATTCCCAATCTCTTCGGGCCATGAAATAACCAAATAAGCACATTATTTATGTGAAAACATGAATCACTTTTTAACCCGACTGGGGATCGAACCTAGGACTTATGATTACTAAGTCAAGGCGCTACCACTACACCACAGAAGATTAAAAGGAATCCAACGTTATAGCTTATATCTGCTATACTTAGGAATGAACGCATTCTAACTGAATGCCACTATGTTCATATTACAGATTACCCAACATCACTCTTGGCTTCATTTTAGCACTTAATTCAATTAACAATATCATTCGGGCCATGAAATAACCAAATAAGCACATTATATATGTGAAATCATGAATCAGTTTTTACCCCGACCGGGACTCGAACCTAGGACTTATGATTATTAAGTGAAGGCGCTACCACTACACCACAGAAGGTTAAAAGGAATCCAACCTAATAGTTTATAGTTGCTATACTTAGGAATGAACGCATTCTAACTGAATGCCACTATGTTCATATTACAGATTCCCCAACCTCACTTGTGGCTTCATTTTAGCATTTAATTCAATTCCCAATCTCATTCGGGCCATGAAATAACCAAATAAGTACATTATATATGTGAAAACATGAATCATTTTTTACCCCAACCGGGACTCTAACCGAGAACATATGAATACTAAGTCAAGGCGCTACCACTGCATCACAGAAGGTTAAAAGGAATCTAACCTTATAGCTTATATCTGCTATACTGCTATACTGAATGCCACTATGTTAATATTAAAGATTCCCCAACCTCACTCGTGGCTTTATTTTAGCATTTAATTTAATTCCCAATCTCATTCGGGTCATACAATAACCAAATAAGCACATTATATATGTGAAAACATGAATCATTTATTACCCGGACTGTGACTTGAACCTAGGACTTATGATTACTAAGTCAAGGCACTACCACTACACCACAGATGGTTAAAAGGAATCAAACCTTATAGCTTATATTCTTCATTTTAGCATTTAATTCAATTCCCAATCTCATTCAAGAAATGAAATAACCAAATAAGCACATTACATATGTGAAAACATGAATCATTTTTTACCCCGACTGGGACTCGAATCTAGGACTTATGATTACTAAGTCAAGGCGCTATCACTTCACCACAGAAGGTTAAAAGGAATCCAACCTTATAGATTATATTTGCTATACTTAGGAATAAATGCATTCTAAATGAATGCCACTATGTTCTAATTACAGATTCCCCAACCTCAATCTTGGCTTCATTTTAGCATTTCATTCAATTCCCTTTCTCATTCGGACCATGAAATAACCAAATAAGCACATTATATATGTGAAAACATTAATCATTTTTTACCTTGACTGGGACTCGAACCTAGGTCTCATGATTACTAAGTCAAGGCTCTACCAATACACCACAGAAGGTGAAAAGGAATCCAACATTATAGCTTATATCTGCTATACTTAGGAATGAACGCATTCTAACTGAATGCCACTATGTTCATATTAAAGATTCCCCAACATCACTCGTGGCTTCATTTTAGCATTTAATTCAATATCCAATCTCATTCGGGCTATGAAATAACAGAATAAGCACATTATATATGTGAAAACATGTATCATTTTTTTACCCCGACAGGGAATCGAACCAAGGAAATATGATTACTAAGTCAAGGCGCTATCACTACACCACTGAAGCTTAAAAGGAATCGAACCTTATAGCTTATATCTGCTATGCTTAGGAATGAACGCATTCTAAATGAATGCCACTATGTTCATATTACAGATTCTTCAACCTCACTCGTGGCGTCATTTTGGCATTTAATTCAAATTCCAATCTCATTCGGGCCACGAAATAACCAAATAAGCACATCATATATGTGCAAACATTAATCATTTTTTTACCCCGACCGGGACTCGAACCTAGGACATATGATTACTAAGTCACGGCACTACCACTACACCACAGAAGGTTAAAAGGAATCCAACCTTATAGCTTATATCTGCTATACTTAGGAATGAACGCATTCTAAATGAATTCCACTATGTTCATATTACAGATTCCCAACCTCACTCTTGGCTTCATTTTAGCATTTAATTCAATTCCCAATCCCATTCGTGCCATGAAATAACCAAATAAGCACATTATATATGTGAAAACATGAATCATTTTTTAACCCGACAGGGGCTCGAACCTAGGACTTATGTTTACTAAGTCAAGGTGCTACCACTACTCCACAGAAGGTTAAAAGGAATCCAACCTTATAGCTTTTATCTGCTATACTTAGGAATGAGCGCATTCTAAATGAATGCCACTATATTCATATTACAAATTCCCCAACCTCACTCGTGGCTTCATTTTAGCATTTAAGTCAATTCCCAATCTCATTCGGGCCATGAAATAACAAAAAAAGCACATTATATATGAGAAAACATGAATCATTTTTTACCCCGACCTTGACTCGAACCTAGGACTTATGATTACTAAGTCAAGGCTCTACCACTACACCACAGAAGGTTAAAAGGAATCCAACCTTATAGCTTATATCTGCTATACTTAGGAATGAACGCATTCTAACTGAATGCCACTATGTTCATATTACAGATTCCCCAACCTCACTCGTGGCTTCATTTTAGCATTTAATTCAAATCCCAATCTCATTCGGGCCATGAAATAACAAAATAAGCACATTATATATGTAAAAACATGAATCATTTTTTACCCCGACCTTGACTCGAACCTAGGACTTATGATTACTAAGTCAAGGCGCTACCACTACACCACAGAAGGTTAAAAGGAATCCAAACTTATAGCTTATGTCCGCAATATTTAGGAATGAACGCATTATAACTGAATGCCACTATGTTCATATTACAGATTCCCCAACCACACTCGTGGCTTCATTTTGGCATTTAATTCAAATTCCAATCTCATTCAGGAAATGAAATAACCAAATAAGCACATTATATATGTGAAAACATGAATAATTTTTTACCCCGACCGGGACTCGAACCTAGAACTTATGATTACTAAGTCAAGGCGCTACCACTACACCACAGAAGGTTAAAAGGAATCCAAGCTTATAGATTATATCTGCTATACTTAGGAATAAATGCATTCTAAATGAATGCCACTATGTTCATATTACAGATTCCCCAACCTCACTCGTGGATCCATTTTAGCATTTTATTCAATTCCCTTTCTCATTCGGACCATGAAATAAACAAATAATCACATTATATATGTGAAAACATTAATCATTTTTTCCTTGACTGAGACTCGAACCTAGGACTTATGATTACTAATTCAAGGCGCTACCAATACAACACAGAGGGTGAAAAGGAATCCAACCTTATAGCTTATATCTGCTATACTTAGGAATGAACGCATTCTAACTGAATGCCACTATGTTCATATTAAAGATTCCCCAACATCACTCGTGGCTTCATTTTAGCATTTAATTCAATATCCAATCTCATTCGGGCTATAAAATAACAAAATAAGCACATTATATATGTGAAAACATGAATCATTTTTTTACCCCGACTGGGACTCGAACTTATGATTACTAAGTCAAGGCGCTATCATTACACCACTGAAGGTTAAAAGGAATCCAACCTTATAGCTTATATCTGCTATGCTTAGGAATGAACGCATTCTAAATGAATGTCACAATGTTCATATTACAGATTCCCCAACCTCACTCGTGGCTTCATTTTGGCATTTAATTTAAATTCCAATCTCATTCGGGCCATGAAATAACCAAATAAGCACAATATATATGTGAAAACATGAATCATTTTTTACCCCAACCGGGACTCGAACGTAGGACACATGATTACTAAGTTAAGGCACCTCCACTACACACACAGAAGGTTAAAAGGAATCCAACCTTATAGCTTATATCTGCTGTACTTAGGAATGAACTCATTCTAAATGAATGCCACTATGTTCATATTACAGATTCCCCAACCTCACTCTTGGCTTCATTTTAGCATTTAATTCAATTCCCAATCTCATTCGGGCCATGAAATAACCAAATAAGCACAATATATATGTGAAAACATGAATCATTTTTTAACCCGACCGGTGCTCGAACCTATTACTTATGATTACTAAATCAAGGTGCTACCACTATTCCACAGAAGGTTAAAAGGAATCCAACCTTATAGCTTATATCTGCTATACTTAGGAAAGAACGCATTCTAACTGAATGCAACTATGTTCATATTACAGATTCCCCAACCTCACTCGTGGCTTCATTTTAGCATTTAATTCAATTCCCAATCTCATTCGGGCACTGAAATAACCAAATAAGCACATTATATATGTGAAAACATGAATCATTTTTTAACCCGACCGGGGCTTGAACCTAGGACGTATGAGTAATAAGTCAAGGCGCTACCACTACACCACAGAAGATTTAAAGGAATCCAACCTTATAACTTATATCTGCTATACTTAGGAATGAACGCATTCTAACTGAATGCCACTATGTTCATATTACAGATTCCCCAACCTCACTCGTGGCTTCATTTTAGCATTTAATTCAATTCCCAATCTCATTCGGGTCATGAATTCACCAAATAAGCACATTATATATGTGAAAACATGAATCATTTTTTACCTCGACCGGGACTTGAACCTAGGACTTATGATTACTAAGTCAAGAGGTTACCACTGCACCACAGAAAGTTAAAAGGAATCCAACCTTATAGCTTATATTTGCTATACTTAGGAATGAATGCATCATAACTGAATGCCACTATGTTCATATTACAGATTCCCCAACCTCACTCGTGGCTTCCTTTTTTGCATTTAATTCAATTCCCAATATCATTCGGGCCATGAAATAACCAATTAAGCACATTATATATGTGAAAACATGAATCATTTTTTACCCTGACCGGGACTTGAAACTAGGTCTTACGATTACTAAGTAAAGGCGCTACCACTACACCACTGAAGGTTAAAAAGAATCCAACCTTATAGTTTATATCTGCTATACTTAGTAAGGAACGCATTCTAACTGAATGCCACTATATTCATATTACAGATTCCCTAACCTCACTCGTGGCTTCATTTTAGCATTTAATTCAAATCCCAATCTCATTCGGGCCATGAAATAACGAAATAGGCACATTATATATGTGAAAACATGAATAATTTTTTACCCCGACCGGGACTCAAACCTATGACTCATGATTACTAAGTCAAGGCGCTACCACTACACCACATAAGGTTAAAAAGAATCCAACCTAATAGCTTATATCTTCTATGCTTAGGAATGAACGCATTCTAACTGAATGCCACTATGTTCATATTACAGATTCCCCAACCTCACTCGTGGCTTCATTTTGGCATTTAATTCAGATTCCAATCGCATTCGGGCCATGAAATAACCAAATAAGCACATTATATATGTGAAAACATTAATCATTTTTTACCCCGCCCGGGACTCGAACCAAGGACGTATGATTACTAAGTCAAGGCACTACCACTACACCACACAAGGTTAAAAGGAATCCAACCTTATAGCTTATATCTGCTATACTTGGGAATGAACGCATTCTAAATGAATGCCACTATGTTCATATTACAGATTTTCCATTATCACTCTTGGCTTCATTTTAGCATTTAATTCAATTCCCAATCTCATTCGTGCCATGAAATAACCAAATAAGCACAGTATATATGTGAAAACATGAATCATTTTTTAAACCGACCGGGACTCGAACCTAGGACTTATGATTACTAAGTCAAGGCGCTACAAATACACCACAGAAGGTTAAGAGGAATCCAACCTTATAGCTTATATCTGCTATACTTAGGAATGAAAGCATTCTAACTGAATGCCACTATGTTCATATTACAGATTCCCCAACCTCACTTGTGGCTTCATTTTAGCATTTAATTCAAATCCCAATCACATTTGGGCCATGAAATAACTAAATAAGCACATTACATATGTGATAACATGAATCATTTTTTAAACCGAACGGGACTCGAACCTAGGACTTATGATTACTAAGTCAAGAGGTTACCACTGCACCACAGAAAGTTAAAAGGAATCCAACATTATAGCTTATATTTGTTACACTTAGGAATGAACGCATCATAACTGAATGCCACTATGTTCATATTACAGATTCCCCAACCTCACTCGTGGCTTCCTTTTTTGCATTTAATTCAATTCCAAATATCATTCGGGCCATGAAATAACCAATTAAGCACATTATATATGTGAAAACATGAATCATTTTTTACCTCGACCGAGACTTGAAACTAGGTCTTACAATTACTAAGTAAAGGCGCAATCACTAAACCACAGAAGGTTAAAAAGAATCCAGCCTTATATCTAATATCTGCTATACTTAGAAATGAATGCATTCTAACTGAATGCCATTATATTCATATTACAGATTCCACAACCTCACTCGTGGCTTTATTTTAGCATTTAATTCAAATCCCAATCTCATTCGGGCCATGAAATAATGAAATAAGAACATTATATATGTGAAAACATGAATCATTTTTTACCCCGACCGGGACTCGAACCTAGGACTTATGATTACTAAGTCAAGGTGCTACCACTATACCACAAAAGGTTAAAAGGAATCCAACCTTATAGCTTATATCTGCTATACTTAGGAATGAACGCATTCTATCTGAATGCCACTATGTTCATATTACAGATTACCCAACCTCACTCGTGGCTTCATTCGGGCCATGAAATAACCAAATAAGCACATTATATATGTAAAAACATGAATTATTTTTTACCTCGACCGGGACTGGAACCTAGGACTTATGATTACTAAGTCAAGGCGCTACCACTACACCACAGAAGGATAAAAGGAACCCAACTTTATAGCTTATATCCGCTATATTTAGGAATGAACGCAATATAACTGAATGCCACTATGTTCATATTACAGATTCCCCAACCTCACTCGTGGCTTCATTTTAACATTTAATTCAATTCCCAATCTCATTCGGGCCATGAAATAATCAAATAAGCACATAATATATGTGAAAACATGAATCATATTTTACCCCGACCGGGACTCGAACCTATGACTCATGATTACTAAGTCAAGGCGCTACCACTACACCACAGAAGGTTAAAAAGAATCCAACCTAATAGCTTATATCTGCTATGCTTAGGAATGAACGCATTCTAACTGAATGCCACTATGTTCATATTACAGATTCCCCAACCTCACTCGTGGCTTCATTTTGGCATTTAATTCAGATTCCAATCTCATTCGGGCCATGAAAAAACGAAATAAGCACATTATATATGTGAAAACATTAATCATTTTTTACCCCGCCCGGGACTCGAACCAAGGACGTATGATTACTAAGTCAAGGCGCTACCACTACACCACACAAGGTTAAAAGGAATCCAACCTTATAGCTTACATCTGCTATACTTAGGAATGAACGCATTCTAAATGAATGCCACTATGTTCATATTACAGATTTCCCATTATCACTCTTGGCTTCATTTTAGCATTTAATTCAATTCCCAATCTCATTCGGGCCATGACATAACCAAATAAGCGCATTATATATGTGAAAACATGAATAATTTTTTACCCCGACTGGGACTCGAACCTAGGACTTATGATTACTAATTCAAGGTGCTACCACTACTCCACAGAAGGTTAAAAGGAATCCAACCTTATAGCTTATATCTGCTATAATTATAAATGAACGCATTCTAACTGAATGCCACTATGTTCATATTACAGATTCCCCAACCCCACTCGTGGCTTCATTTTAGCATTTAATTCAATTCCCAATCTCATTCGTGCCATGAAATAACCAAATAAGCACATTATATATGTGAAAACATGAATCATTTTTTAAACCGACCGGGACTCGAACCTAGGACTTATGATTACTAAGTCAAGGCGCTACAAATACACCACAGAAGGTTAAGAGGAATCCAACCTTATAGCTTATATCTGCTATACTTAGGAATGAACGCATTCTAACTGAATGCCACTATGTTCATATTACAGATTCCCCAACCTCACTCGTGGCTTCATTTTAGCATTTAATTCAATTCCCAATCACATTTGGGCCATGAAATAACCAAATAAGCACATTACATATGTGATAACATGAATCATTTTTTAAACCGACCGGGACTCGAACCTAGGACTTATGATTACTAAGTCAAGAGGTTACCACTGCACCACAGAAAGTTAAAAGGAATCCAACCTTGCAGCTTATATTTGCTACACTTAGGAATGAACACATCATAACTGGATGCCACTATGTTCATATTACAGATTCCCCAACCTCACTCGTGGCTTCCTTTTTTGCATTTAATTCAATTCCCAATATCATTCGGGCCATGAAATAACCAATTAAGCACATTATATATGTGAAAACATGAATCATTGTTTACCCCGACCGGGACTTGAAACTAGGTCTTACGATTACTAAGTAAAGGCGCTACCACTACACCACAGAAGGTTAAAAAGAATCCAACCTATTAGCTTATATCTGCTATACTTAGTAATGAACGCATTCTAACTGAATGCCACTATCTTCATATTACAGATTCCCCAACCTCACTCGTGGCTTCATTTTAGCATTTAATTCAAATCCCAATCTCATTCGGGCCATGAAATAACGAATTAAGCACATTATATATGTTAAAACATGAATCATTTTTTACCCCGACCGGGACTCGAACCTAGGACTTATGATTACTAAGTCAAGGTGTTACCACTACACCACAAAAGGTTAAAAGGAATCCAACCTTATAGCTTATATCTGCTATACTTAGGAATGAACGCATTCTATCTGAATGCCACTATGTTCATATTACAGATTACCCAACCTCACTCGTGGCTTCATTTTAGCATTTAATTCAATTCCCAATCTCATTCGGGAAATGAAATAACCAAATAAGCACATTATATATGTAAAAACATGAATTATTTTTTACCCCGACTGGGACTCGAACCTAGGACTTATGATTACTAAGTCAAGGCGCTACCACTACACCACAGAAGGATAAAAGGAATCCAACTTTATAGCTTATATCCGCTATATTTAGGAATGAACGCAATATAACTGAATGCCACTATGTTCATATTACAGATTCCCCAACCTCACTCGTGGCTTCATTTTAACATTTAATTCAATTCCCAATCTCATTCGGGCCATGAAATTACCAAATAAGCACATAATATATGTGAAAACATGAATCATATTTTACCCCGACTGGGACTCGAACCTATGACTCATGATTACTAAGTCAAGGCGCTACCACTACACCACAGAAAGTTAAAAAGAATCCAACCTAATAGGTTATATCTGCAATGCTTAGGAATGAACGCATTCTAACAGAATGCCACTATGTTCATATTACAGATTCCCCAACCTCACTCGTGGCTTCATTTTGGCATTTAATTCAGATTCCAATCTCATTCGGGCCATGAAATAACCAAATAAGCACATTATATATGTGAAAACATTAATTATTTTTTACCCCGCCCGGGACTCGAACCAAGGACGTATGATTACTAAGTCAAGGCACTACCACTACACCACACAAGGTTAAAAGGAATCCAACCTTATAGCTTATATCTGCTATACTTAGGAATGAACGCATTCTAAATGAATGCCACTATGTTCATATTACAGATTTCCCATTATCACTTTTGGCTTCATTTTAGCATTTAATTCAATTCCCAGTCTCATTCGGGCCATGACATAACCAAATAAGCGCATTAAATATGTGAAAACATGAATAATTTTTTACCCCGACTGAGACTCGAACCTAGGTCTTATGATTACTAATTCAAGGTGCTACCACTACTCCACAGAAGGTTAAAAGGAATCCAACCTTATAGCTTATATCTGCTATAATTATAAATGAACGCATTCTAACTGAATGCCACTATGTTCATATTACAGATTCCCCAACCTCACTCGTGGCTTCATTTTAGCATTTAATTCTATTCCCAATGTCATTCGTGCCATGAAATAACCAAATAAGCACATTATATATGTGAAAACATGAATCATTTTTTAAACCGACCGGGACTCGAACCTAGGACTTATGATTACTAAGTCAAGGCGCTACAAATACACCACAGAAGGTTAGGAGGAATCCAACCTAATAGTTTATAGTTGCTATACTTAGGAATGAACGCATTCTAACTGAATGCCACTATGTTCATATTACAGATTCCCCAACCTCACTTGTGGCTTCATTTTAGCATTTAATTCAATTCCCAATCTCATTCGGGCCATGAAATAACCAAATAAGTACATTATATATGTGAAAACATGAATCATTTTTTACCCCGACCGGGACTCGAACCGAGAACATATGATTACTAAGTCAAGGCGCTACCACTGCACCACAGAAGGTTAAAAGGAATCTAACCTTATAGCTTATATCTGCTATACTTAGTAATGAACGCATTCTAACTGAATGCCACTATGTTCATATTAAAGATTCCCCAACCTCACTCGTGGCTTTATTTTAGCATTTAATTTAATTCCCAATCTCATTCGAGTCATACAATAACCAAATAAGCACATTATATATGTGAAAACATGAATCATTTATTACCCGGACTGGGACTTGAACCTAGGACTTATGATTACTAAGTCAAGGCACTACCACTACACCACAGATGGTTAAAAGGAATCCAACCTTATAGCTTATATCTGCTATACTTAGGAATGAACCCATTCTAACTGAATGCCACTATGTTCATATTATAGATTCCCCAACCTCACTCGTGGCTTCATTTTAGCATTTAATTCAATTCCCAATCTCATTCGAAAAATGAAATAACCAAATAAGCACATTACATATGTCAAAACATGAATCATTTTTT
The DNA here is from genome assembly GCA_037179515.1 of Halocaridina rubra. Lineage (NCBI taxonomy): Eukaryota > Metazoa > Arthropoda > Malacostraca > Decapoda > Atyidae > Halocaridina > Halocaridina rubra. The sequence continues at coordinate 5,220 of JAXCGZ010002396.1, read as the reverse complement.
ACCCCGTCCGGGACTCGAATCTAGGACTTATGATTACTAAGTCAAGGCGCTATCACTTCACCACAGAAGGTTAAAAGGAATCCAACCTTATAGATTATATTTGCTATACTTAGGAATAAACGCATTCTAAATGAATGCCACTATGTTCTAATTACAGATTCCCCAACCTCAATCTTGGCTTCATTTTAGCATTTCATTCAATTCCCTTTCTCATTCGGACCATGAAATAACCAAATAAGCACATTATATATGTGAAAACATTAATCATTTTTTACCTTGACTGGGACTCGAACCTAGGTCTCAGGATTACTAAGTCAAGGCGCTACCAATACACCACAGAAGGTGAAAAGGAATCCAACATTATAGCTTATATCTGCTATACTTTGGAATGAACGCATTCTAACTGAATTCCACTATGTTCATATTAAAGATTCCCCAATATCACTCGTGGCTTCATTTTAGCATTTAATTTAATATCCAATCTCATTCGGGCTATGAAATAACAAAATAAGCACATAATATATGTGAAAAAATGAATCATTTTTTTACCCCGACAGGGACTCGAACCAAGGAATTATGATTACAAAGTCAAGGCGCTATCACTACACCACTGAAGGTTAAAAGAAATCCAACCTTATAGCTTATATCTGCTATGCTTAGGAATGAACGCATTCTAAATGAATGCCACTATGTTCATATTACAGATTCCCCAACCTCACTCGTGGCTTCATTTTGGCATTTAATTCAAATTCCAATCTCATTCGGGCCATGAAATAACCAAATAAGCACATTATATATGTGAAAACATTAATCATTTTTTTACCCCTACCGGGACTCGAACCTAGGACATATGATTACTAAGTCAAGGCACTACCACTACACCACAGAAGGTTAAAAGGAATCCAACCTTATAGCTTATATCTGCTATACTTAAGAATGAACGCATTCTAAATGAATTCCACTATGTTCATATTACAGATTCCCCAACCTCACTCTTGGCTTCATTTTAGCCTTTAATTCAATTCCCAATCCCATTCGTGCCATGAAATAACCAAATAAGCACAATATATATGTGAAAACATGAATCATTTTTTAACCCGACAGGGGCTCGAACCTAGGACTTATGTTTACTAAGTCAAGGTGCTACCACTACTCCAAAGAAGGTTAAAAGGAATCCAACCTTATAGCTTATATCTGCTATACTTAGGAATGAACGCATTCTAACTGAATGCCACTATATTCATATTACAAATTCCCCAACCTCACTCGTGGCTTCATTTTAGCATTTAATTCAATTCCCAATCTCATTCGGGCCATGAAATAACAAAATAAGCACATTATATATGTGAAAACATGAATCATTTTTTAACCCGACCGGGGCTCGAACCTAGAACTTATGATTAATAAGTCAAGGCGCTACCACTACAATATAGAAGGTTTAAATGAATCCAACCTTATAGCTTATATCTGCTACACTTAGGAATGAACGCATTCTAACTGAATGCCACTATATTCATATTACAGGTTCCCCAACCTCACTTGTGGCTTCATTTTAGCATTTAATTCAATTCCTAATCATAATTGGGCCATGAAATAACCAAATAAGCACATTATATATGTGAAAACATGAATCCTTTTTAACCTCGACTGGGACTTGAACCTAGGACTTATGATTACTAAGTCAAGACGCTACCACTACACCACAGAAGGTTAAAAGGAATCCAACCTTTTAGCTTATATTTGCTATACTTAAGAATGAACGCATTATAACTGAATGCCACTATGTTCATATTACAGATTCCCCATCCTCACTCGTGGCTTCATTTTAGCATTTAATTCAATTCCCAATATCATTCGGGGCATGAAATATCCAATTAAGCACATTATATATGTGAAATCATGAATCATTTTTTACATCGACCGGGACTTGAACCTAGGTCTTACGATTACTAAGTCATGGCGCTACCATTACACCACAGAAGGTTAAAAAGAATAAAACCTTATAGCTTATATCTGCTATACTTAGTAATGAACGCATTCTAACTGAATGCCACAATGTTCATATTACAGATTCCCCAACCTCACTCGTGGCTTCATTTTAGCATTTAATTCAATTCCCAATCTCATTCAGGCCATGAAATAACCAAATAAGCACATTATATATGTGAAAACATGAATCATTTTTTACCCCGACCTTGACTCGAACCTAGGACTTATGATTACTAAGTCAAGGCGCTACCACTACACCACAGAAGGTTAAAAGGAATCCAAACTTATAGCTTATGTCCGCAATATTTAGGAATGAACGCATTATAACTGAATGCCACTTTGTTCATATTACAGATTCCCCAACCTCACTCGTGGCTTCATTTTAACATTTAATTAATTCCCAATCTCATTCGGGAAATGAAATAACCAAAAAAGCACATAATATATGTGAAATCATGAATCATATTTTACGCCGACAGGGACTCGAACCTAGGACTTATGATTACTAAGTCAAGGCGCTACCACTACACCACAGAAGGTTAAAAAGAATCCAACCTACTAGCTTATATCTGCTATACTTAGGAATGAACGCATTCTAACTGAATGCCACTATGTTCATATTACAGATTCCCCAACCTCACTCGTGGATCCATTTTAGCATTTCATTCAATTCCCTTTCTCATTCGGACCATGAAATAACCAAATAAGCACATTATATATGTGAAAACATTAATCATTTTTTCCTTGACTGAGACTCGTACCTAGGACTTATGATTACTAATTCAAGGCGCTACCAATACAACACAGAAGGTGAAAAGGAATCCAACCTTTTAGCTTATATCTGCTATACTTAGGAATGAATGCATTCTAACTGAATGCCACTATGTTCATATTAAAGATTCCCCAACATCACTCGTGGCTTCATTTTAGCATTTAATTCAATATCCAATCTCATTCGGGCTATGAAATATGAAAATAAGCTCATTATATATGTGAAAACATGAATCATTTTTTTACCCCGACTGGGACTCGAACTTATGATTACTAAGTCAAGGCGCTATCATTACACCACTGAAGGTTAAAAGGAATCCAACCTTATAGCTTATATCTGCTATGCTTAGGAATGAACGCATTCTAAATGAATGTCACAATGTTCATATTACAGATTCCCCAACCTCACTCGTGGCTTCATTTTGGCATTTAATTTAAATTCCAATCTCATTTGGGCCATGAAATAACCAAATATGCACAATATATATGTGAAAACATGAATCATTTTTTACCCCGACCGGGACTCGAACGTAGGACACATGATTACTAAGTCAAGGCACCTCCACTACACCACAGAAGGTTAAAAGGAATCCAACCTTATTGCTTGTATCTGCTGTGCTTAGGAATGAACTCATTCTAAATGAATGCCACTATGTTCATATTTCAGATTCCCCAACCTCACTCTTGGCTTCATTTTGGCATTTAATTCAGATTCCAATCTCATTCGGGCCATGAAATAACCAAATAAGCACATTATATATGTGAAAACATTAATCATTTTTTAACCCGACCGGGGCTCGAAACTACGACTTATGAGTAATAAGTCAAGGCGCTACCACTACACCACAGAAGATTTAAAGGAATCCAACCTTATAGCTTATATCTGCTATACTTAGGAATGAACGCATTCTAACTGAATGCCACTATGTTCATATTACAGAGTCCCCAACCTCACTCGTGGCTTCATTTTAGCATTTAATTCAATTCCCATTCTCATTCGGGTCATGAAATCACCAAATAAGCACATTATATATGTGAAAACATGAATCATTTTTTACCCCGACCGGGACTTGAACCTAGGACTTATGATTACTAAGTCAAGAGGTTACCACTGCACCACAGAAAGTTAAATGGAATCCAACATTATAGCTTATATTTGCTATACTTAGGAATGAACGCATTATAACTGAATGCCACTATGTTCATATTACAGATTCCCCAACCTCACTCGTGGCTTCCTTTTTTGCATTTAATTCAATTCCCAATATCATTCGGGCCATGAAATAACCAATTAAGCACATTATATATGTGAAAACATGAATCATTTTTTACCCCGACCGGGACTTGAAACTAGGTCTTACGATTACTAAGTAAAGGCGCTACAACTTCACCACAGAAGGTTAAAAAGAATCCAACCTTATAGTTTATATCTGCTATACTTAGTAAGGAACGCATTCTAACTGAATGCCACTATATTCATATTACAGATTCCCCAACCTCACTCGTGGCTTCATTTTAGCATTTAATTCAAATCCCAATCTCATTCGGGCCATGAAATAACGAAATAAGCACATAATATATGTGAAAACATGATTCATATTTTACCCCGACCGGGACTCGAACCTATGACTCATGATTACTAAGTCAAGGCGCTACCACTACACCACATAAGGTTAAAAAGAATCCAACCTAATAGCTTATATCTGCTATGCTTAGGAATGAACGCATTCTAGCTGAATGCCACTATGTTCATATTACAGATTCCCCAACCTCACTCGTGGCTTCATTTTGGCATTTAATTCAGATTCCAATCTCATTCGGGCCATGAAATAACCAAATAAGCACATTATATATGTGAAAACATTAATCATTTTTTACCCCGCCCGGGACTCGAACCAAGGACGTATGATTACTAAGTCAAGGCACTACCACTACACCACACAAGGTTAAAAGGAATCCAACCTTATAGCTTATATCTGCTATACTTAGGAATGAACGAATTCTAAATGAATGCCACTATGTTCATATTACAGATTTCCCATTATCACTCTTGGCTTCATTTTAGCATTTAATTCAATTCCCAATCTCATTCGGGCCATGACATAACCAAATAAGCGCATTATATATGTGAAAACATGAATGATTTTTTACCCCGACTGGGACTCGAACCTAGGACTTATGATTACTAATTCAAGGTGCTACCACTACTCCACATAAGGTTAAAAGGATTCCAACCTTATAGCTTATATCTGCTATAATTATAAATGAACGCATTCTAACTGAATGCCACTATGTTCATATTACAGATTCCCCAACCTCACTCGTGGCTTCATTTTAGCATTTAATTCAATTCCCAATCTCATTCGTGCTATGAAATAACCAAATAAGCACATTATATATGTGAAAACATGAATCATTTTTTAAACCGACCGGGACTCGAACCTAGGACTTATGATTAAT
>JAXCGZ010002395.1:45000-61467 GCA_037179515.1 Halocaridina rubra | reverse complement strand
ACACACAGTGTTACCCCGGTTATTTGCGCTTCTTGGTTCGCGTTCTCTCTCTATTGCGTTTTTTTTTTGGATAAATTATTATTTTATTTTATGGGTATACGCAAAAATATTAAAATATTGAAAAAAAAAATTTCAGTATTTTAATTTTTTTATTGGAATTTACGTTGCGTGCTGTTATTTATAATGTAAAGGGTGTTTTTTGTAACAGTGCAGGGAGGGTTTATACAGTTCGTGAACGAAAAAATAATTGTAAATGAGTATGTGTGTCACGTCATCATCACCTCATTCATCGTAATTTGATCTATCACTTTCATAAAAATTTACGTTGCTTGCTGTTATTTATAATGTAAAGGGTGTTTTTTTAACAGTGCAGGGAGGGTTTATACAGTACGTAAACGAAAAAATAATTGTAAATGAATATGTATGTCACGTCATTATCACCTCATTCACCGTAATTTTATCCATCACTTTCATAAAAATTTAAGTTGCTTGCTGTTATTTATAATGTAAAGGGTGTTTTTTTAACAGTGCAGGGAGGGTTTATACAGTACGTAAACGAAAAAATAATTGTAAATGAGTATGTATGTCACGTCATTAACACCTCATTCACCGTAATTTTATCTATCACTTTCATAAAAATTTACGTTGCTTGCTGTTATTTATAATGTAAAGGGTGTTTTTTAACAGTGCTGGGAGGGTTTATACAGTACGTAAACGAAAAAATAATTGTAAATGAGTATGTATGTCACGTCATTATCACCTCATTCACCGTAATTTTATCTATCACTTTCATAAAAATTTACGTTGCTTGCTGTTATTTATAATGTAAAGGGTGTTTTTTAAACAGTGCAGGGAGGGTTTATACAGTACGTAAACGAAAAAATAATTGTAAATGAGTATGTATGTCACGTCATTATCACCTCATTCACCGTAATTTTATCTATCACTTTCATAAAAATTTGCATTGCTTGCTGTTATTTATAATGTAAAGGGAGTTTTTTTTAACAGTGCTGGGAGGGTTTATACAGTACGTAAACGAAAAAATAATTGTAAATGAGTATGTATGTCACGTCATCATCACATTCACGGTAAGTTTTCCTATCACTTTCATAAAAATTACGTTGCTTGCTATTATCTATAATGTTAAGGGTGTTTTTTTTTTAACAGTGCAGGGAGGGTTTATACAGTACTTAAACGAAAAAATAATTGTAAATGAGTATGTATGTCACGTCATTATCACCTCATTCACTGTAATTTTATCTATCACTTTCATAAAAATTTACATTGCTTGCTGTTAATTATAATGTAAAGGGTGTTTTTTTAACAGTGCAGGGAGGGTTTATATAGTGTAAACGTAAAAATATATTAAAATATCTATGTACATATAGGCGGATCCTACTTCGCGGATTTCCTGGTTCGCGCCGGGTCCCGGAACCGAACTACCGCAATAAGTGCGGCAACACTGTATAACCAGATAAGCACATTACATATGTGAAAACATGAATCATTTTTTTACCCCGACCGGGACTCGAACCTAGGACTTATGATTACTAAGTCAAGGCGCTACCACTACACCACAGAAGGTTAAAAGGAATCCAACCTTATAGCTTATATCTGCTATACTTAGGAATGAATGCATTCTAACTGAATGCCACTATGTTCATATTACAGATTCCCCAACCTCACTCGTGGCTTCATTTTAGCGTTTAATTCAATTCCCAATCTCATTTGGGCCATGAAATAACCAGATAAGCACATTACATATGTGAAAACATGAATCATATTTTTACCCCGACCGGGACTCGAACCTAGGACTTATGATTACTAAGTCAAGGCGCTACCACTACACCACAGAAGGTTAAAAGGAATCCAACCTTATAGCTTATATCTGCTATACTTAGGAATGAACGCATTCTAACTGAATGCCACTATGTTCATATTACAGATTCCCCAACCTCACTCGTGGCTTCATTTTAGCATTTAATTCCATTCCCAATCTCATTCGGGCCATGAAATAACCAGATAAGCACATTACATATGTGAAAACATGAATCATTTTTTTACCCCGACCGGGACTCAAACCTAGGACTTATGATTACTAAGTCAAGGCGCTACCACTACACCACAGAAGGCTAAAAGGAATCCAACCTTATAGCTTATATCTGCTATACTTAGGAATGAACGCATTCTAACTGAATGCCACTATGTTCATATTACAGATTCCCCAACCTCACTCGTGGCTTCATTTAAGCATTTAATTCAATTCCCAATCTCATTCGGGCCATGAAATAACCAGATAAGCACATTACATATGTGAAAACATGAATCTTTTTTTTACCCCGACCGGAACTCGAACCTAGGACTTATGATTACTAAGTCCAGGCACTACCACTACACCACAGAAGGTTAAAAGGAATCCAACCTTATAGCTTATATCTGCACAGAATTCGCATTAATCATTTTTTACCCCGACCGGGACTCAAACCTAGGACTTATGATTACTAAGTCAAGGCGCTACCACTACACCACAGAAGGTTGAAAGGAATCCAACCTTATAGCTTATATCTGCTATACTTAGGAATGAACGCATTCTAACTGAATGCCACTATGATCATATTACAGATTCCCCAACCTCACTCGTGGCTTCATTTTAGCATTTAATTCAATTCCCAATCTCATTTGGGCCATGAAATAACCAAATAAGCACATTACATATGTGAAAACATGAATCATTTTTTACCCCGACCGGGACTCGAACCTAGGACTTATGATTACTAAGTCAAGGTGCTACCACTACACCACAGAAGGTTAAAAGGTATCCAACCTTTTAGCTTATATCTGCTATACTTAGGAATGAACGCATTCTAACTGAATGCAACTATGATCATATTACAGATTCCTAAGTATAGCAGATATAAGCTATAAGGTTGGATTCCTTTTAACCTTCTGTGGTGTAGTGGTAGCGCCTTGACTTAGTAATCATAAGTCTAGGTTCGAGTCCTGGTCGGGGTAAAAAAAATGATTCATATATATATATATATATATATATATATATATATATATATATATATATATATATATATATATTATATATTATATATATATATATATATATATATATATATATATATATATATATATATATTCTCCGGGGATTAGAATCTCCGGGGATCGTGTTGACTCCACCATTGGCTTGAGGGCAGACACGCCTGGTGGTAGTAATGGTTCTGCTCTTAACCTTGCACCTCCTAATAGATCTGCTTTTTTCACTCTTCACTATTCAAACATTCGTGGGCTGAACTCTAATCTTTTGTCTGTGGAACAGCACTTGGGCACTTTCCTCCCTAACCTCCTCCTCCTATCTGAAACCCAGTTGTCTATACATGCTTCCACTGACCCTTTCCAAATCTCCCACTATAATCTGTATACTCGTTTTTGTTGCAAAGGTGGGGTCTGTGCTTACTGCAGCATTAACACTCCTACTGTGAGGCTCATGGACCTTGAATCTCCTGACTTTGATGTTCTCTGGCTAAAAGTCTATCTCTCCACTACCACTATCATCCTTTGCTTCTGCTACTGTTCTCCAAACTCCACCTAGTTTGTGTCTTTCTTTGAATATCTCTCCTCGTGTCATGAGTCCTTGCTATCTTCTCACCCACATGCCGAAGTTCTCTACATTGGAGACTTCAATGTACACCACAGTGAGTGGCTTCATTCTTCTCACACTGATGTGGAAGGAAGCGAGGCTCCTGCTTTCTCTATTACTCACGATCTGGAGCAAATTATCAAACATGCTACTCGCGTTCCTGATCGTCACGAACATGCTGCAAACACTTGACCTATTTATTACTTCTAACCCTTCAAACTACTCTTATTCTGTGCTTTCCCCTCTTGGTAAATCTGACCACTCCATTATCTCTGTCTCTTCCATTTTCGCTCCCCCACCACCATTCCCTCCTACTCAACGCCGCCTTTGGCACTTCGAGCGAACCCAATATGAAAATTTGCGTAACTTTCTCTTTGACTTCCCATGGGATGACTACTGCTTTCGGTCCCGCAACCCTGATCGGGTAACTGTAAAAGTTGCCGAGATCATGAACGCGGGAATGGAGGCGTACATCCCCTCTTCTACAAAAACTTTCCCTCCCCCTAAACCTTGGTTTGACCGTGCCTGCTCCATGGCTATCCAGGCTAGGAATCAGGTTCACCGATCTTACCAAGCCTCTCCTTCCGATTTAACTCGCTCTGCTTTTATTATAGCTACGAATCGCTGTACAGCTCGGATTCGAAGGTCTAAGGCTTCCTTTATAAGAAGGAAAGTTGATGACCTTAACTCCTCTCCCACTGACAAATGCTTCTGATCCTTAGCCAACAACCTCTCCAAAAACTTCTGTAACTCAAGCTTTCCCCCTCTCATTCGTTCTGATGGTTCTATAGCTTGCTCTCCCACTGACAAAGCCAGTCTCTTTGGCTCTCATTTTTCTGCCAACTCTTCTATCAACGATTCCAGCGGACCTGTTCCTCAGTCTTTTCCCCTCTCTAACCATATGCCTTCCCTTATCCTTTCTTCACACAAAGTTCATAAGGTTCTTCGCTCACTAAAGGCAAACAAGGCATCTGGTCCCGATGGTATCCCTGCAAGGTTCCTTAAGGAGTTTGCAGATGAACTGGCTCCCGTGCTTTGCCGTCTTTTTCGCCTCATTCTGTCAACCAGTATCTATCCTTCATCTTGGAAGCATGCTCTAGTTCACCCTGTTCCTAAGAAGGGTGACCGCTCTATTCCTTCTAACTACCGACCTATTGCTCTAACCTCCTCTATTGCTAAAGTTTTCGAAACTTTGCTCAATGCTCACTTCTTGAAACGCCTTGAATCTAACTCACTTATCTCCGATCACCAGTACGATTTCCGCAAGGCAAGATCCACTGGTGATCTCCTGTCCTATCTTACTCATGTATGGTCATCTTCTCTGAGGAACTATGGGGAATCCTTTGTCGTCGCCCTTGATATCTCTAAGGCTTTTGACAGAGTCTGGCTCAAGGCTCTGTTGGCCAAACTCCCTGCCTATGGCTTTACCCCTTCTTTCTGTTCTCTGATTTCCAGTTTTCTTATTGACCGTTCTATATCTGTAGTTGTTGATGGCGCGACATCTAGCCCTTTCTCTGTTTCCAGTGGTGTTCCACAGGGCTTTTTTGCAGCTCGAGTTGCCCTGGGAGGAATAAGAAAATATGACCACATTACACCAGCTCTCAATAAACTTGGGTGGCTGCGGGCAGAAAATAAGGTCGCTTATGCTATTTATATTTTTGTATTCAAAATTTTGGACTATCATTATCCTAGCTGGCTATTTGATTTAAAAACAGTCAGGGATATAAGGGGAACCAACACAAGACAGAGCAGTGAGCTCTTTATTCACAGAACAAACACAGAAGCAGGTTCAAAGATGATCACTATCAAAGGGCCAACACTCTAGAATAATATTCCAGAGCATCTTAAAAATGCATCCTCCTTCACAGCTTTCAAAGTCAAACTATATAGTTTTCTTTTGGACAAATAGTTGCTGCTCATTAAGAACTAATTATTCTCATTGTAAGGAAACAAATATGGAAATGATGCCGATAATAACGATCCTGTATCTAGTGGCATACTTACTACTTTATTATTAACATTATTGTTAACATTTTTATTACAGCATTATTATTTTCTATGAAAGCTACATTTAATTTAACTATATGTCTAACCCTCTTATTTACTAGTTTAATTACATGTCTACTTATAAGTTACTATTAATGTTGAATAACCATTGTACAATATGGAAATAAATGTTTTGATTTGATTTGATTTGATTCTCTTCATCAATGATCTTCTACAATCCCCATCTTCCTCTCTTCTTCATGCCTTTGCCGATGATTCTACCCATCACTTTTCCTCTGCCTTTTCTGCACAACCTTCATCTGTTACTCGTAATCAATCCCATATCACTCTTTCTTCTACTCTTAACTCCGATTTGCAGAGAGTATCTGAATGGGGCACTCAAAATTTAGTTAAATTCAATGCCTCCAAGACGCAGTTTCGGGCTATCTCTTTATCTTCTTCTCCTGATAACCCTATTGTCTTCGAAACTAATGAAATTTACCCTCTTAACTCTATCAATATATTAGGAATCCATATAGCTTCTAACTTGTCTTGGAGGAATCACATAATCCAAATTTCTAAAATCTTCATCCAAAAATTGGGGGTTTTGTTTCGTTTTCGTTATTTCTTTTCCTCATTGCAGTTACTTAAAATTTACAAAGGTCTTATCCGCCCCTGCTTAGAACTCTGCTCACACATCTGGGGTGCTTCTTCCTTTACTTATCTTCTTGATAGGGTTGAAACTAAGGCAGTCAGACTCATTAATGATCCTTCTCTTACTTCTAACCTGGATTCTCTCTCTTTTCGCCGTAAGGTATCTTCCCTTTCGCTTTTCTATTGCTACTACTTCCATCGCTGCTCTGATGAGTTGGCGAGTTGCATCCCTACTCCACTGCCGAGGCCGCGTAACACTCGCCAAGCGGCCTCATCTCACAGGTACTGTGTGGAGATTTGTAGCTCGCGGATTGGTCGGTGCAGCGACTGCTTCATCCCATCTACCTCCAGACTCTGGAACTCTCCTCCTCCTTCTGTCTATCCTAATTCTTATGACCTTTCATCCTTCAAAAAGCAGATCTATCGTCATCTCAGAGCCTAGTCCTCCATATCTCTGGGTCCTCTTTACTTTGACTGTTTTTTTCTGTCTGTCGTTTTCCTATGTGTGACATTACCTCATCTCTGCCTTCCCCTTAACCTTTTTCTTTTCCTTCTTCTTGGTATTTTCTCGTGCCCGGGCCTTTGTTGATGAGGGCAGTTTCTGCATGTCCCGGTGTCACACTTAAAAAAAAGAAAAAAAAAAAAAAAAAAAAAAAAAATATATATATATATATATATATATATATATATATATATATATATATATATATATATATATATATATATATATATATATATATATATATATATATATATATATGCAGTGTTCCCTCGCTATATCGCGGTTCACCTATCGCGAATTCAGTGCATGGCTTTTTTTTTTTTGGCGAGCATTTTTTTTTATTTTTCTGGGTATATGCGAAATATTAAACAATTAAATTTTTCAGTATTTTCATTATATTATAGAAATTTTTTTTTTTATTGTTTTATTAATAAAAATAGTATTTCCCAGCCTAGGGCACAATATCAAAGAATAGCCTCACCGTATTCCCTGTGTGTCGTAAAAGGCGACTAAAAGTGGACGGGGCGGGGGGACTAGGAATCCCCCCCCTTGTACCGACCTCCTGTGAGACGTCAAAGAGGGAGGGGAGTAGAAGGGAGAATAACTTCTCCCCAAACTGTTTTCCTTTTTTGATGTCGGCTACCCCCCAATTAAAGGGGGAAACAGCCAAGGTATATGTATGTATGTAAGAATAAAAAAATAGTAAAAAATAGTCAAACACATAAATTTAAACATGTAATTTTACACCATAGAAAGTATGATACCGGTATTGGCGTTTCGAAAACGCAAAGGGTCGCACGTACGTGAGCTAGCGCATATTAAAATTTCCAGTGTTTTCATTATTTTATTGATAAAGTAAAGTATATCCTAGCCTAAGAATAAAAAACAGTAAAAAATAGAAAAAAACCTAAATTTAAACATGCAACTCTCAGTATTGCACCATGTAGAATACGATACCGGTATCAGTATTTTGGAAAACGAAAAGGGTCGCACCTACGTGAGCTAGTACATATTAAAACTTCCAGTAGTTTCATTATTTTATTGATGTAAAATGGTTTTCCTAGCCTAAGAATAATAAAACAGTATAAAACATAAATTTAAACATGTAACTCACAGTATTGCACCATGTAAAATATTGTACGATAGCGTACACTGTATTGGCGTCTTGAAAAACGCAAAGGCTCACACCTACTTGAGATAATTCATGGGATTATATTGGCTGAAAGGGTGGGAGATGACGAATCACAGAATTGTTTTTTTGTATGTTCTGCATCATGGGGTCTGATTGGCTTTTTGATTGAAGCTTCATTCTCCCAACATCTTCCATTGTCTCGCCTCACCCGTTCAGTCTAACTCATGTTTGCGCCATTAGCGTTGTGCTTGTGATTTTTTTTACTTTCGTTTTTCAAGCTCTGCATTGCTTCCTAATTGTCCTTCATCTTCTACTGCTTCTGGTAGTAAACCTAAGTGGCAAAGGAAGATGTTGACCATACCTGAAAAGGTAAAACTTTTAGATATGCTGAAGGAAGGAAGAAGGTTCGCGGATGTCAGCCGCCATTTAGGCATCAACGAATCTACTGTTCCATACATCAAAAGGGATGAGGCAAATATTAGGAAAACAGCGACTATTTCATTTAGTAAAACAACGAAGAGGGTCGTAACACCCCGTAATAGGATAATAATGCGGATGGAATCTGCTTTGGCTCTATGGATCGCTGATTGCAGGAAGCAGAACATCAGCTTAGACTCCAATATCATACAAACAAAGGCGAAGAAGCTACAGAGACATTCGCTGCAAACGAACCCGACGACGGCAGTGGCTACCGTGAGGAGGAAGAGGATAGAGAAGAAGATATCGACGACCCACAACCAGGACCCTCCAGCGATTCTCCACTGAGGAGACTTGTTCGTGGCAAGCAGGGGATGATTTGCCAAATTTCAAAAACGCTATTGCCTAAAGAGCGTTTCGGTGCATGGTGAAGCTGCCTCTGCAGATACACCTGCAGCTGAAGATTACGTGAAAAATGACTTCAAGAAAATTAATGCTGAAGGCGAATATGCTTTTGATCAAGTCTTGAACATGGATGAGGCTGGCTTATTTTGGAAGAGAATGCTATCTCGGACTTTTCTCTTCAAGGAAGAAGCTAAAGCCCCGGGATTTGAAGCGCATAAAGACCTCATTACCCTCGTCATATGCGGGAATGCTGCGGGCTTCATGTGAAATCCCAGGCTTATCTACAAGTCTAAGAACCCTAGGGCTTTGAAGAATAAGAATAAGAATCTGCTGGCAGTGTATTGGATGCATAACCCTAAGGCCTGGATCAAGAGAAAAGCCTTACATCGGACTGGTTTCCCCAATGCTTTATCCCTCACGTCGAAGTTTATCTTGTGGAGAAGGGCCTTGAATTTAAAGTCCTTCTTTTGATGGATAATGCTGGTGGCCAAACACCTGATCTCGAATATGACGGTGTTCAATTAGAGTTCCTGCCACTGAATATGGCATCACTGATTCAGCCTGTGGATCAAGGCGTTATTTGTGCATTCAAGGCCATTTACACACGAAATGCCCTGGCGAACCTGGTTGAATCCATGGATGCGGACAAAGAATTCGCACTGAAGACTTACTTTCGTAACTACACGATTGCTACATGCCTTCAAAATACACCTAGTTCTCAGAATAACGTGGAGATTGGTTCTCAGAAGTCATGGGTAAATGGAAAATCTCTTGAAAAAACAAGTAATTTTGCATAGGAATCAATGATAAAGGGCTTAGCTCGTTCCACAACTGTCCATAGACACACTATACCAAAGATATAAGATAAGTAAAACATATTTTATAAGTACATAACTAAGCAGAAAGACCTGTAGTTATTTGTATTAACCTGCAAATAGTGTACAGTATAGAAGATATACAGATTTACTGTACAGTAAACAAATTAATGCACTCTCTTATTCCGTTGGCAACAGGCTTACACTGGGACATGCATGGTGGTCAGACACGTTATACCAAAGATATAAGATAAGCAAAACATATTTCATAAGTACATAGCAAAGCAGAAAGACGTGTAGTTACTTATATTAACATGCAAATAGTGTACAGTATAAAATATATACAGAATTGCTGTGCAGTAAGCAAATTAGTGCACTCTATTATGCCATCGGCACCAGTCTTACACTGGGACGTGCATGGTGGCCAAGGTTGCCAGATGAGGCGGATGTTTTTATTTTCATATGTACGGTACATTTTAAGATGTATATTAGTTACAAGATGGTAGAACATACAGTAATTTAAATAAAAATGTACTTCATCTTTAAGATACTTGAAATAACCTACCAGCGTACATGTATATTTTTTATATTTATCATTTCTCTCATTCATATACTCTGGCAACACTGATGGTGGTGGTGAGTATGAGGATTCATACGTTTTGTCACACTTCCGCTATTTCCCTGAGGATATTATATCGAAAGTATATTTGCTCTCTGTTCTTAATGCTTTTTTTTTAATTCTCTTCATAATATCCGATCGCATTAAGCGGTAAAAGAGGAGTAGGATGCTGGAGAACGAATCTCTATCGGCAAAAGTTTTGGTACTTCCGTATCAGCTGATTCACCCTCACACACTATTACTCAGATGATATTATATTGAAAATATGTTTGCTTTTTTTTCAATTCTCTTCATAATATCCGATCGTATTAAGCGGTAGAAGAAGTGGAGGATGGCGGAAAAGTGCCTCCGAGGCGGTTGATTTTTTACTGAAATGAAATTTTTTTTTCAAATTTTTTTGCATGCACGTTATACAAGAAATTTCCATTTTCTTAATATTATTTTTCAGTGGTGTTATTGCAATTTCCTTGATAAAAAAATGCGAAAAAAAGGAACAAGGTGTATTCAGAATTCAATCAAAGAGATGTTACCGGCCACAATCAATGCCAGCTAGAAGAAATTGTGGCCCGAAGCCATCTCCAACTACGAGGGATTCTCTCTTGACGGAGTTCATAATTCAGTAGTTTTGAAGTTGGCTGCATTTGTAGGAGGAGAAGGATTTAAAGATATGACTCACGAAGACGTGAATGAACTGATCGACTGCAACTTGCAGCCTTTGACTGATGAAGACTTGGAGGAAATGACAAAATCAGCGAGCGAAGAAGAGGAAGAAGAACAACCAGAGGAAACACTCGAAGAAATCGAAGAACCTGGCCTTGCACTCGAACGTCTGGCAGCCATGTATGAACATGTGAAAGCAGTTCAACAACTCTTGCAGGAACATGATGATAATATGGGTCGTTCGGTGACCTTCTGCAATCTTCTCAAAGATGCCATGATTCCTTACAAGACCTTCTTCCAACAAAAGATGAAAGAGCGACAGCAACTCCCCATTACCATTTCTTCTCTCCCAAAAAGCAGCCGTAAAGTTGTCGTGGCTGCGGAATTATTTCCTCTTGAGTCTATACATGTCATCATCACCTCATTCACGGTAAGTTTACCTATCACGTTCATATAAATTTCCGCTTGCACGCTGTTATTAATAAAGTATAGGGTGGTTTTTTAACAGTGCAGGGAGGGTTTATACAGTAAAGGTAAAAATAAAGGTAAGATACCTATGTATATGAGTATATACACGTCATCAGCACCTCATTCACGGTAAGTTTACCTATCACTTTCATATAAATTTACGCTTGCATGCTGTTATTAATAAAGTAAAGGGTGGATTTTTAACAGTGCAAGGAGGGTATATACAGTAAAGGTAAAAATAAATGTAAAATACCTATGTATATATTATGATCCTAATTCGCGGATTTTCACCTATCGCGGCTGGTCCCGGAACAGAAGCCCCGCGATAAACGAGGGAGCACTGTATATATATATATATATATATATATATATATATACATATATATATCTTAATACAAGCGAACGTAATACCTATCTACAAAAAGGGAAGTAGGGATACGGTTATAAGCTATAGACCTATTTCCTTCACTAGCATAGTTCAAAAAGTTATGGAGAATCCTTCAACTTTTTGTCAGTGAGACAACATGACTTCAGAGAAGGTAGATCAATAGTAACAACTTGTTAGAATTTTACTATGAGGTAAATTAAATCTTACAGGAAAGAGAGGGCTGGGAAGATTGCATATTCCTAAACATCCAGAAAGCATTTGACACTGTCCCACACAGGAGACTTATCAAGTAGCTGCAAGCAATGGCAAGAATAGGTGGAAAAGTCTTGAAATGGATAAAAACATTCCTTGAAGGAAGGGAACAGAGGGTTAGAAACAGACTCTCAGTGTCTGAATGGAGAAGAATTACCAGTGGAGTTCCACAGGGTTCAGTTTTAGGGCCAATTTTGTTCCTTGTATATGTAAATGACCTACCAGAGGCTGTAAAGTCTTTCATGAATATGTTTGCAGATAATAAAAAGATTGTGAAGAATGTAAGAAGCGAGAACAGTGGTAAAAAACTTCAGGAAGATCTAAATAGTCTGCATGAGTGGTCAGAAAAGTGGCTAATGAAATTCAATACTTCAAACTGTAAGGTAATGAGAATGGGTACAAGTGCAAGAAGGCCCAAGCTTGACTACTCGGTGGAAGGAGTAGAACTACAAGAGACAGAGAATGAGAGAGCTGTAGGAGTAAACATGCTGGCCGATTTGTCTCCAGAAATACATAAATGGCATAGTAAAGGCAGCATATGCTTTCTTAGCAAATGCCTTCAGGCACATGGACAAGGATATGTTCAAAAATATTTTTGTAGCATATATAAGGCCAAAGCTTGAATATGCAGCCCTCTTTTGGAAACTGCTCTTGAAAAAGCACGTAGTTAAGCTGGAAAAAGTTCAAAGACATTTCATGATATTGATGCCAGAAATACTCAATCTCAGTTATGATGGGTGGCTGAGGGTATTAGACTTACCATCACTTGAAGCTAAGAGATTGAGAGGGGACATGGTGACAGTTTTTAGATTCCTTCATGGTTATGACAGAGTGGATAGGGATTGATATTTTTATCACTGACACTAGAATTAGAGGCCATACTTTGAAGCTTCGTAAGAAAACTTCTTTGCAGAATATAAGGAAGTACTTTTTTAGAGTAAGAGTGGTTGATAATTGAAATTCACTAAGCAAGGAAGTAGTTAATGCTTACCCAATCCATAGTTTTAAAGACAAGTATGATTAGTATCACTAAGTACAAAATGGAACCAATCAGGAGACGGGAAGTTACGAGCTTTGGGCTCTTTCCCATAAGCACAATTAAGTAATTATACAAGAAAGTGAGAGATGAGAACAATGGTAACGAACTTCAGGAAGATCTAAAAAGTCTGCATGAGCAGTTAGAAAAGTGGCTAATGAAATTCAATTCTTCAACTGTACAGTGGTAACGCGCTGGCCTCACATTCGCGAGTGCGACAGATCAGTTCCCGCTCAGGACCGAGAGTTTAAGCTGTTTACTGGGAAGGTTACTTGCTGTGGATGGGCACCACAGTGGGGGGGATGGGGCTTGCCTCAGCTGACGTTCTGAGCAGCATCTCAGATGGATATTGGAGCTGAAACACCGGCAAAATTTAACTTCAACTTTAATGAGAATGGGTACAAGTGCAAGAAGGCCCAAGCTTGGAAATTCAATAACAGGTGTAGAAATTCAAGAGATGGAGAATGAGAAAGATCTAGGAGCAAACATATAGGCAGATTTGTCTCCAGAAATGCATATAAAAGGCATAGTAAGTCCAACATATGCTTTCTTGGCAAATGTAAGGGTAACCTTTAGACCCATGAACAGGGAAATGTTCAAAAATATCTATTTTTCTTATGTGAGGCCAAACTTTGAATAAGCAACACCCTTTTCGAAGCCCACTTGACAGATCACATAAATATGCTGGAAAAAGTTCAAACACATGCCACGAAACTTGTGCCAAAAATACGGAATTTCAGTAATGATGAGAGGCTGAGGGAATTAGACTTACCATCACTTGAAGCTAGAAAAGTAAGGAGGATATGGTGATCATTTTTAAATTCCTTCATGTCTTTGACAGAGTGGATAGGGATCGATATTTTGACATGGCTGGCTCTAATGGATGTAAGGAAGTACTTTTTTATTGTAAGAGTAGTTGATGACTGGAATTCCCTAAACGAGGAGGTAGTTAATGCTAACTCAATTTTTTTAAAGACAGATATGATAAGTATCACTAAGTACAAAAATGGAACCGACCAGTTACCTGCTATGCGGACGACATATGCATCCACACGACCTCAACTCACGACCTTCAGCACATGCTCCATGATTTTTACGTGTCTGCTACCTCCTGTGGCCTTATTATCTCCCCAGAAAAAAGCAGGATTTTTAATTCACGCAACTGCAGAGCACTGCCCGCATTCGCCATGGGTGGTAATGTCATCCCTCACTGCACACAGTACACGTATTTAGGTGCACCAGTCCGGATCACCCCAGCTATACCTGCACGTCAACGAATTCATCCCTTTGTGAAGAGCCTTCTTGACTGTCTGGAGCCCCGCTTTGCACCTGTCAAGTGGCTTGCCAACAATGCTGCAGGAGTCTCCATCCCAGTGGCGAGGACCCTCTACATCCTACTACTTCGGTCAGTGGTCGACTATCTGTCTCCTGCCTTGTGTCAACTTCCTAGACCAGCTCTCGAGCCACTTGAAAAGTTCCAGAATCGAGTCATGAGATTTATCTTAGGATGTTCTCTCTCTGACCGTATTGTGAGTATGCAGTTGGAGCTCAACTTGCCCCCTCTTGTGGAGAGGATTTATGCCAATGTGTCCTATTTTACTGTTAAGTGTCTTCACTACCCTTTTCTTGCTCCGTACTTCTCTGCTGTCATGAGGACGTCCCTGGATCCAGACGCACCCAGGCTCCCACTTCGAGCAGGAGGTCATAACCTTATCAGGGTGGTGAGTGACATTCTCCATGGCCTTGACATCGACCTGCCAGTGCAGGCGGCTGTCCCAGATTTACCACCCTGGCGTGTCCCCCTCCCCGCTGTCACATATACACCGACCTCGAAGGATGTCTATCCCCCCCTGCAGAGACAGTTAGCTCTGGAGACTATCGCTGATGTGTCCACGTCTGTCCCTGCAGCACACCACGTCTATGTTGATGGTTCTGTGCAAGCAGATGGGAGGGCGGCATGTGCTGTGTTTTCCCCCACCATGGAGCCGCCTGTGCCGGCTGATTCATGGATTGGCCGTAGACTACCCACCTCGTCGAGCTCCACCTACTGTGAACTGAATGCCATCTTGGATGCCGTGACTCTCCTTGTTCGACGACGAGTGAATGGGGTAATAATTTGTGACTCCCAATCGGCCCTACAAGCCCTATCCTCGCCAAGACCCATCTGTGGCCGTGCTGTGGGAGATATACTATGTCGCCTCGCGGCCGCTCAGGATGCTTCTCTTGTTGTGTCGTTTGTATGGATGCCCTCTCACATTGGGCTGACTGGCAACGACACAGCGGATCGTCTTGCCAAGGCGGCCTGTATGCTGGATGGGCATGCTGTGGACGCTGAGCCCTCCCTCCGATGCCTACGTAACATCATCTACTCAGCTGGGTTTGCCATGACGGTCCAGCGCAGGGACACGGAGAGGGCCAACAGTGTGTCCATACAGCACCATAATCACTTTCTTCACAGTCGCTACAAGTATCGCAGACGCGGGTTAATGGTGCGGAAAAACAATGTAGTTAGTGCTCGGCTCAGAATGGGGTATCGGCCTTTATGGCAGGTCTCCCAGACTCTAGATATGCCACAGTACACCTCCTGTAAATTATGCGACCGTCCTAATGCTAACACTCTTGACCACTATTGTCTTCAGTGCCCCACAGTGAGAGATGTTTTACCACGAGGTCAGAACTTAATACAGATCTGCTCATTTTTACTTAATGATGACAACCTTGATGTTATTCTTGCTCGTTATCCTCACTTTGGTGGCCATTAATTATATTGAATTATACATATATTTTCTGTATGTTGCTGTATAATTCTGTTTGTGTATTCTGTGTTTCTCTGAGCTTTACTTTTGTATATAATGTACTCTGTGCTGCCATACTGTGAGTTGTGTGTTAGTATGCAGCAATGTTTTATCAATGTGTACACCTCCCTGTAAACTATGTTCTATTCTTGGTTTTGTATCCATTTGAAGCATTATTTGTATGAATTCATGTAATGTCTGACGCCTTGGCGCAATAAATTAATAAAATAAAATAATCTCTCTCTCTCTCTCTCTCTCTCTCTCTCTCTCTCTCTCTCTCTCTCTCTCTCTCTCTCTCTCTCTCTCTCTCTCTCTCTCTCTCTCTCTCTCTCTCTCTCTCTCTCTCTCTCTCTCTCAACATTCTATTCTACCCAACCCCCTACACTCTCTTTGTCCTAGCAAACTAGGGAGGGGCGCTGTATACAGTTATTAAAGTATATAAACCAACAGATGTACAAACAGCTGAAGGTTTTTAGAACTTAAATAGGTCTGTCCAGGACAGTTCGATATTAAGTCTTCCTTCTGTTACGGTTCTTTTTCTATGCCTAAAGCTACACTGAATATTCTTGGATATTCATCACACATCTTTTATCCCGTCACATCTGAGAAGTCATTACACTCTCCATCTCTGTTTCTCTTTATGTATTCTTCGTACCCAGACCCGATGAGGGCTGTTTTATTTTATAATTTTT
>JAXCGZ010002395.1:0-40000 GCA_037179515.1 Halocaridina rubra | reverse complement strand
ACTTTATTTATTGTAAAAATAATGGTTTAAAGACAAATTCGTAATAATAATCATAATAATCTCCACAATCATCATCAAAGGAAAATAATTGTCGCCAATAATAATAATCTATTCTAGTCTATCTATCTATCTACCTTGGCTGTTTCCCCCTTTAGCTGGGGGGTAGCTGACATCAAAGAAAGAAAACAATAAGGGGATTACTTTGCTCTATGGGCAATGATGAGGGAGCTAGCGACCATCCAGATGGCACTGCTGGAGTGCCACAGCACATCCTCCCGACTCTTCCACAAACATCTGTCGCTTCACAACTACCATCTCCTCCTACTGCCCCTACCACAAGGCTACCTCTGCAAGATATAGCCCCGTGGTAACAGCGGATGCCCATCAGAGCTGCGCACAATCGCTCGCCACTCATTCCTATTCCTAGCACGCTCGCTTGCTTCCCTCACATCCATCCTTCTATCATTCAAGGCTCTCCTTACTCCATCCATCCACCCATACCTAGGCCTCCCTCTAGCATTTCTCCCATCAATTCTGGCAGTCATCACCTTTTTCATCAGTCTTTCATCATCCATCCTTTCCACATGGCCAAACCATCTGAGAACATTCATATCTTATCTAGCTGCAATTTCTCTCCTCACACCCGTTCTTGCTCTCACCACTTCATTCCTAACCCTATCCAACCGAGATACACCAATCATACTCCTCAGGCATTTCATCTCAAACACATTTAGTTTCCGTCTTTCACTTACTTTCATACCCCATAACTCTGATCCATACATCACAGTTGGCACAACCACTTTCTCATACAAAACTTTCTTAACATTCATTTCCAACCCTCTATTCTTCATCACTCCTTTCAACGCACCCAACACTTTACATCCTTCATTCACTCTGTGACACACATCAGCTTCCACTCCACCATTTGCAGCTATAACCGAGCCTAAATACTTAAACTGATCAACTTCCTCAGGTGTCTCTCCATTCAACATAACATTCAATCCAGCACCATCCTCATTTCTTGTACACCTCATAACCTTACTCTTTCCCACATTCACTCGCAACTTCCTTCTCTCACACACCCTTCCAAATTCTGACACTAACTGACACAGCTTTTCCTCTGAATCTGCCACCTCCACAGTATCATCTGCAAACAGCAACTGATTCAGCTCCCACTCGTTATCATCCCCATCTACCATTCTCAAACCTCGACCACACACTCGCTCATTCACCTCTCTTACAACTCCATCAATATACAAATTGAACAGCCATGGTGACATCACACATCCCTGTCTCAGTCCCACACTCACTGGAAACCAGTCACTCACTTCATTCCCTACCCTAACACAAGCTCTACTCCCTTCATACAAACTCTTCACTGCATGCAACAATTTACCATTAATTCCATATAATCTCAAAACATTCCACATTGCCTCTCTATCAACTCTATCATATGCTTTCTCCAGATCCAAAAATGCAAAATACAGATCCTTACCCTTTGCTAAATATTTCTCACATAACTGATTAACTATAAAAATCTGATCTATACAACCTCTACCTCTCCTAAAACCACTCTGCACTTCTGCGATCACATTTTGTGTCTTATCCCTAATCCTATTAACCAGTATCATACCATACACTTTTCCTACCACACTCAACAAACTTATACCCCTAAAATTACTGCATTCATACATATCTCCCTTACCTTTGATCTTAATAATAAGATCTAAGGAGAATTTTTGGAACAGACATCATGAAAGTAATGTAGAGGTATATTAAAACCCAGCTGAGAATTGGATATTCATTTATAATCCCCTCACATCTGACAGGTCATTACACTCTCCATCTCTGTTTCTCTTTACTTTATGTATTCATCGTGCTCAGGCCCAATAAAGGCTTTTTTACTTTATTATTTTTTGGCACGTACTGGTGTCACAATCATTTAAAGAAAAAAAAATTATTTTTTTCCTTACCAAGAAAATCCGTGATGCACAGAATTCGCGAAAGGGGAAACGTGATATGGCGAGGGTTCACTGTATATATATATATATATATATATATATATATATATATATATATATATATATATATATATATATATATATATATATATATATATATATATATATATATACAGTGTTACCCCGGTTATTTGCGCTTCTTGGTTCGCGTTCTCTCTCTATTGCGGTTTTTTTTTTTGGATAAATTATTATTTTATTTTATGGGTATACGCAAAAATATTAAAATATTGAAAAAAAAAAATTCAGTATTTTAATTTTTTTGCCGCCTCCGTATCAGCTGATGCAACCTTGCATGCTATTTCCCTGACGATATTATATTGAAAGTTTGTTTGCTGTTTGTTCTTAATGCTGTTTTTCAATTTTCTTCATAATATTCTATCGCATTAAGCGGTAGAAGAGGAGGAGGATGCGGGAGAATGAACCTGTATCGGCAAACGTTTTGCCACTTCTGTATCAGCTGATGCTTATCACTATTCAGGCACAATATCTTACTCATAAAATATTTATTTACTCACTCTATTTGGCGTTTATCTAATTTTTAAGATTATAGTATTACATATTACTATTCCTTGGTTCTAAACATTATTCTAACTTCTTTGCATATTGACCGTGCTGCACGAAATCTAAACGTAAACAAAGTCAGCTGAGAGAAAAAGAAAATTATACTTTTCGTTACAAAGCAAATGTATACCATACTGTACATGGGAAACTTTATATGAAACATATATATTTTCTACACGCTATTTCCCTGACGATATTTTATTGAAAGTTTGTTTGCTTTTTGTTCTTATTGCTTTTTTTCAATTTTCTTCACAATATTCGATTGCATTAAGCGGTAGAAGAGGAGGAGGATGCGGGAGAACGAACCTCTATCTACAAACGATTTGCCACTTCTGTATCAGCTGATGCACCCTCGCACGCTATTTCCCTGACTATATTATATCGAAAATTTGTTTGCTGTTTGTTCTTGATACTTATTTTCAATTTTCTTCATAATATTCGATCGCATTAATCGGTAGAAGAGGAGGAGGATGCGGGAGAACGAACCTCTATCGGCAACGGTTTGCCGCTTCCGTATCAGCTGATGCTTATCACTATTCAGGCACAATATCTTACTCATAAAATATATATTTACTCGCTCTATTTGGGGTTTATCTAATTTTCAAGATTATTGTATTACATATTAATATTCCTTGGTTCTAAACATTATTCTATCTTCTTTACATATCAACCATGCTGCATGAAAGCCAAACGTAAACAAAGTCAGCTGATAGAAAAAGAAAACTACACAATTTGTTACAAAGAAAACGTATATCGTACTGTACATGGGAAACTTAAATGAAATATACTGTGTTCACCCCCTGTACTAGCCTGCTGGCTAGTACAGTGGTAACGCGCTGGCTTCGCATTCACGAGGTCGAAAGATCGGTCCCCGTCCAAGACCGAGAGTTTAAGCTGTTTACTGGCAGGAACTGCTGTGGGTGGACATCACAGTGGGGGGTTGGGACTTGTCCTGGCTGACGAATACCCATTGTAAAATGGAAATAAAGTTTATTATTATTATTATTATTATTATTATTGCGGTAGTTCGGTTCCGGGACCCGGCGCGAACCAGGAAAACCGCGGAGTAGGATCAGCCTATATGTACATAGATATTTTAATGTATTTTTACGTTTACACTGTATAAGCCCTCCCTGTACTGTTAAAAAAACACCCTTTACATTATAAATAACAGCAAGCAACGTAATTTTTCATGAAAGTGATAGGAAATCTTACCGTGAATGAGGTGATGATGACGTGACATACATAGGTACTGTATTTTACAATAATTTTTACGTTTACGTAAAATAGCGGCCGACATCCACAAACTTTTTTCCTTCTTTCAACATATCGAAGAGTTTCACTTTATCTACAATGGTTAACATTTTCCTTGTCGCTTAGGCTCACTACAAGAAGCCTTAGAAGATGAAAGTTGCTAGGGAGGCATTGCAAAGGTTAAAATATGCGAGTAAAAAAATCACAAGCAAAACATATTAATAATAATAAGCACAACATGAATGGCGCACACGAGTGAGGCGAGACAGTGGAAGATGGTGGAAGCCTTTTTCCGGAATGCTGATAGCGGTATTGTATTTTACATGTTGCAATACTGTTAGTATTTATGTTTTTTACTATTTTTTACTGTTTTATTATTCTTAGGCTAAGAATTACGTTTTAATTTTATCAATAAAATCATGAAACTACTGGAAATATAAATATATATGCTAGTTCACGTAGCTGCGACCCCAATACATTGTACGCTATCGAACACAAGCAAAACGTTTGATAAGCACAACGTGAATGGCGCACACGTGAGTTCAAACAAACAAACATTTATTTCCACTTTGTACAATGGTTATTCAACATTAATAGTAACTTATAAGTAGACATGTAATTAAACTAATAAATAAGAGGGTTAGACATATAGTTAAATTAAATGTAGCTTTCATAGAAAATAATAATGCTGTAATAAAAATGTTAACAATAATGTTAATAATAAAGTAGTAAGTATGCCACTAGATACAGGATTGTTATTATCGGCATCATTTCCATATTTGTTTCCTTACAATGAGAATAATTAGTTCTTAATGAGCAGCAACTATTTGTCCAAAAGAAAACTATATAGTTTGCCTTTGAAAGCTGTGAAGGAGGATGCATTTTTAAGATGCTCTGGAATATTATTCCAGAGTGTTGGCCCTTTGATAGTGATCATCTTTGAACTTGCTTCTGTGTTTGTTCTGTGAATAAAGAGCTCACTGCTCTGTCTTGTGTTGGTTCCCCTTATATCCCTGACTGTTTTTAAATCAAATAGCCAGCTAGGATAATGATAGTCCAGAATTTTGAATACAAAAACATAAATAGCATAAGTGACCTTATTTTCTGCCCGCAGCCACGCAAGTTTATTGAGAGCTGGTGTGATGTGGTCATATTTTCTTATTCCTCCCAGGGCAACTCGAGCTGCAAAATTAATAAGCTTCTGTATTCTGTTTATCTGAGTCTTAGTGGTAGCTCCCCAAACAGTTGTGCAGTAATTAATGTGACTTAGGGCTAGAGATTCAACAACAGTTATTCGAGTGGTAGTCTCAAAATTGTCTTTTATACGTGATAAGTACATTAATGTTCCTGTAACCTTTTTGCATACTTTATCTATGTGAGAATCAAACAACATGTGGTTATCAAAGTGAATTCCTAGGTTTTTGACTGTTTTGCTAGGTGTGATAATATTGTCGCAAAAATTAATTGTTGTGTTTTCTGGAATTTGTGCTATGTGGAACCTTGAACCAATAAATATGCACTGTGTTTTACTTTCGTTAATTAACAGCCCAATTTCTTGGAAATAGGTTTTAACTTTTGACAGAGTGTTTTCTGCTCTTAAAGTTAGCTCTGGGAGATTATTAATATCACCACTAAGGAGTAGTTGAGTGTCATCTGCATATTGTACAACTAGACAGTCAGAAATGAAAGAAGATGGATCATTTACGTAAATGGAGAAGAGGATAGGACCAAGTACTGATCCCTATGGAACACCAAATGATACATTTTTTGGCACAGAGATAATGTTGTTAAGACGTATGGACTGTTTACGATTAGCTAGATACTCGCTAAACCAGCTTGGATCAATATTTAAGTTAATACATTTACTTAAAAGAATTGCATGGTTTACACTGTCGAAGGCTTTTGATAAGTCTAATAATATAAGCAAAGATATTTTTTTCATATCTATATTATTATATATACTATTCGTAACTTTAAGCAGTGCAGTTTCCGTCGAGAGTTTTGGTCTGAAACCATGTTGGTTAATCGTTAGTAGTCTATTTGATTCTAAATATGACATAAGTTGGCATGCAACAATTTTTTCTAATATTTTAGAGAAAATGGGTAGCAGGGAAATGGGACGATAGTTTGTCACATCTTCTCTGTCCCCCTTTTTATGCAGAGGTATTACATGTGATATTTTCCAAGAGTCAGGAAACATTTTAGTAACAATGGAAGTGTTCATAATAGTTAGAATATAGGATGCAATCATGGGTAGAGCATCTTTGATGAACTGAAATGGTATACCATCTGAACCATAAGAGCCAGAGTTTCTTAGGCTCTTTATGCTGGCTAGTACAGTGGTAACGCGCTGGCTTCGCATTCACGAGGTCGAAAGATCGGTCCCCGTCCAAGACCGAGAGTTTAAGCTGTTTACTGGCAGGAACTGCTGTGGGTGGACATCACAGTGGGGGGTTGGGGCTTGTCCTGGCTGACGAATACCCATTGTAAAATGGAAATAAAGTTTATTATTATGGTAAGAATTAGGGTAGCACAATCGATAGGATTTATCTTGAAGTACTCTCTTGTGTTTTCATTGGAAGAATTGTCATTTAAGCAATTACTCATATTCACTGAGTTGATGTTTTCTTGAGTTTTTTCATATGTATTTTTGCCAACGTTAGCAAAATAGTTATTAAAGTTATCTGCTTTGTCTTTCAACTCCGTAATATTTTCATAACTTTCTGAGGTACTCTTTTCATTTGGTATCATGCTTCTTATCACTTTCCATGTTGCTGCTGTATCATGTCTAGAGTCATTAAATTGTTTTTTGTAAAAGTCTTTTTTACTTACACTGATGAGAGATCTGACACGTTTCTTTTCTGTTTTATAACGTTCTCGGAGAGTCATATCATATCTATTCATTTTTAGCTCTTTTTGTATTTGATTTCTGATTTGCATTGCCTCTTTGATGTCATTAGTTAGCCAGGGGGCTGAGGGGCGGGTTATTTTTCTTGTTACAATGGGTGCACAACTATCTAAGCATTCAAGGAAGACTTTTGTTAAAATCTCACCCTGCAAATCGACATTATCTGTGTATTTAATTCTATTAAGTGCATTTGTGTTGTTGATTAATGTTTCACAAAAGATATCAGGGGAGTAATTTTTTAGACACCGGAATGTCTTGAGGAGAGGCTTCCTTTTCGGCTTGTTTATGTTTAGCATAGCAATGTTCAGCTCGTGGTCTGCAATTGGGCAGGGAACTACGTCCCAGTAGGGTATACTTACCACTTTATTTGTTATTATCAGATCTATAAGAGTCCTTGAATTAGGGGTTATGCGGGTCGGTTTTGTCACTATTTGTGTTAACTTCACAGTGTTGATCACCCTTTTCATTTTGTTATCTGCTGAGAGCAAGTCATCATTAAAATCTTCAAGTATGTATATGGGTTTATGACGCACACATATTTCTGAATGTTTCTAGCAGATGATTGAATGAACTGGTAGGTGCTTTAGGGTGACGGTAAACACACCCTACAATGAAAGATGGAAGTTTCTGATACTGCACAGTGATCCATAAATCTTCGAGCTCCTCAGTTTTTTCTAAACCTGTGGTTATTTCTGATGCGTTAAGATAATTTCTAACATAAATACAAACCCCACCCCCTCGGCCATGGTCATTGCGAAATATTTTAAACTCTGGGATATTCACATATTTATTTTCAGTTTTAGGAGGAAGCCAAGTTTCACTTACACATAGGATGTCTATATTGTAGTCTTTTGTTAGCATTATTATTTCCTCAAAATGAGCGAGCAGGGACTGAGCGTTCACATGTACTAATGTTACATTCTTACCATGTTTCATTGGGGTGGTATCCATAGTCATAGTTGTAGTTTCGACTGTGTGATTCTGCTGGGAATTCATCATTGTAGTGTGTTCTGGGGTTAGTCCATGGATCCTGGTGTCTGTACCTGCCGTTGGATGTGTAACGCTGGTTTGAGTACGTTCCGTGGTATGATCGGGCCTTCCCAAAGTTTGTATGCCTAGGTGAGTGTCTAGGGTTGTAAGAGCCATCACTCCAGGAGAAATCTCTTGTGCGTGGACGGCGATAAGAGAGGTTTGTATCGTGTCTCTTTCTGTAGTCTCGCGTATAGGGGATTGTTTCATTAGCTCTTTGCTGTTTATTTTGGTATGACTGTAGTTTGGGATATTTTGTAGAATACCCAGGTTGTGTCCATTGTTTGCCCCCACGAAATGGCTGGACAATTGTGCCTGTAGGCCATTGATTCAGTTTGTAAGGCACATATTCAAATCCTTTCGATATCGTTTGGTTTGCGAGAAAGCTCCTTAATCAAGACTTCTTCAGAAGGAATGCCTTGATTTGTCAATGTATTACGTATCTCGCTCTCAATGGGGTTGCCAGGAATGCGAATATATATTTGAGCTGTAACCCTTGCACTTGCATTATTGGGCAACTGTGGCCGTGAGGGAGAGGACTTCGATGGAATGTTTAGAATAGAGACTGCTGCTATTTTGTCTTTTCTGTTTTCTTCATTATTTTGCAGCCTATTGCTGGGTTGGTTATTTGTGCTGGAAGGTGTAATTTGGTTGTCCTGGTTAGTGATAGTTGCTGTGCTGTTAGGAGTAGTGGAGATTGACTCTATATCTAGCCTGAACGAGTCTTTGTCTGAAACGCTGATAGCGGTATCTTATTTTACATGTTGCAATATTGATAGTATTTATCTTTTTTACTATTTTTTACTGTTTTATTATTCTTAGGCTAATAAATACGTTTTTTTTTATCGATAAAATCATGAAACTACTGGAAATATAAATATATATGCTAGCTCACGTAGCTGCGACCCCAATACATTGTACGCTATCGAACACTTTCCCATGATGCAATACTGTCAGTTATACTGTACGTATGTATATCATTCATTTATTAGTACAATGTATATTAATTTAAAATTCATTTACTTATTTGATGATTGTACAAAATCTATTGTATTTATTCATTGTAATTTGGACCAAATATTCCTTTTGTAAAGATTATATTGTACTTTTCAAAAGAGGTGGTCAATAAACGTATCTATCTAAATTTATGTTTTTTACTATTTTTTACTGTTTTATTATTCGTAGGCTGGGAAATAATTTTTTTTTATCAATTAGATAATGAAATATGTTTTTTTCAATAAAAAAATGAAAATACTGAGAATTTTTTTTTTTATATTTTAATATTTTTGCATATACACAAAATAAAATAATAATTTATCCAAAAAAAAACGCGATAGTGAGAAAGCGAACCAAGAAACGCGGATAACCGGGGGAACACTGTATATATATTCTGTACACACTATTTCGCTGATGAAATAATATCAAAAGTTTGTTTGCTGTTTGTTCTTAATGCTTTTTTTCAATTTTCTTCATAATATTTGATCGCATTAAGCGGTAGAAGAGGAGGGGGATGCGGGAGAATAAACTTCTATCCACAAAAGTTTTGGCACTTCCTTAGCAGCTGATGCACTCTCGCACACTATTTCCCTGATGATATTATATCGAAAATTTTTTTCCTGTTTGTTCTTAATGCTTTTTTTCAATTTTCTTCATAATATTCGATCGCATTAAGCGGTAGAAGAGGAGGATGCGAGAGAACGAACCTCTATCCACAAACATTTTGCCACTTCCATATCAGCTGATGCACCCTCGCACGCTATTTCCCTGATGATATTATATCGAAAATTTGTTTGCTGTTTGTTCGTAATGCTTTTTTTTCCATTATCTTCATAATATCCGATCGCATTAAGCGGTAGAAGAGGAGGAGGATGGTGGAAAAGTGCTCCGAGGCCAATTTTTTATTAAAATTAAATTTTTTTTTTCTAATTTGTTTGCATGGGCGTTATTCGTGAATATCTTATTGTTTTTACTATTATTATTTAGGGGCGTTATTTCAGTTTCACGGATTATACACACTTGGAAAAAGCAAGCAAGGTGTACTTCAAAATGTAAGGTAATGAGAATTGGTACAAGTGCAAGTAGGTCCAAGCTTGGATACTCAATAGCAGGTGCAGAACATCAAGAGACAGAGAATAAGAGAGATCTAGGGGTAAACATATTGGCAGATTTGTCTCCCGGAAATGCACATAAATGTCATAGTAAGGACTTCATATGCTTTCTTAGCAAATGTAAGGGCAGCCTTCAAGCGCATGGTTATGAAAATGTTCAGAATTATTCATGCATCTCATGTGAGGCCAAAGCTTGAATATGCAGCACCTTTTGAAATCCACACTTGAAAAAGCATATAGAGAAGCTGAAAAAAGTTCAAAGACATGCTACGAAACTGGTGCCAGAAATGCGCAGTCTCGGCTATGAGGAGAGGCTGAGGGAAATAAACTTACCATCACTTCAAGCTAGAAGAATGAGGGGATACAGTGAAGATATATATATATATATATATATATATATATATATATATATATATATATATATATATATATATATATTATATATATATATATATATATATATATATATATATATATATATATATATATATATATATATATATATATATATATATATATATATATATATATATATATATATATATATATAC
Organism: Halocaridina rubra; assembly: GCA_037179515.1. Classification (NCBI taxonomy): domain Eukaryota; kingdom Metazoa; phylum Arthropoda; class Malacostraca; order Decapoda; family Atyidae; genus Halocaridina; species Halocaridina rubra. The sequence goes on along the minus strand of JAXCGZ010002395.1, from coordinate 29,568 downwards.
ACAGTGTTCCTTCCATTATCGCGAGGGTTCGGTTCCGGGACCCGGCGCGAGACAGGAAAATTGCGGAGTAGGATCAGCCTATATGTACATAGATATTTTAATCTGTTTTTACGTTTACACAGTATAAACTGTATAAACCCTCCTTGTACTGTTAACAAACCACCCTTTACTTCATAAATAACAGCATGCAAGCCTAAATTTATATGACATACTCATGTACATAGGTATTTTACAATTATTTTTACATTTACTGTATACTGTAAACCCTCCCTGCACTGTTAAAAAACCACCCTTTACTTTATAAATAACAGCATGCAACGTAAATTTATATGTACGTGATAGGTAAACTTACCTTATCTGTTATGCTTAACACTTTTCTTTGCCGCTTAGGCTCACAACAAGAAGCCTTAGAAGATGAAGGATGCTTGGGAGGCATTGCATAGGTTCAAATATGCGAGTAAAAAAATCACAAGCAAAACGTATTAATAAGCACAACGTGAACGCGCACACGTGAGTTAGACTGAACGAGCCTTTGTCAGAAACGCTGATAGCGGTATCGTATTTTACATGTTGCAATACTGTAAGTATTTATGTTTTTTACTATTTTTTACTGTTTTATTATTCTTAGGCTAAGAAATAAGTTTTTTTTATCAATAAAATCATGAAACTACTGGAAATATAAATATATATGCTAGCTCACGTAGCTGCGACCCCAATACATTGTATGCTATCGGACACTATTTCGCATGATGCAATACTGTGAGTTATACTGTACGTACCTATATCTAAACTTATGTTTTTTACTATTTTTTACTGTTATTATTAGTAGGCTGGGAAATAAATTTTTTTTTATCAATTAGATAATGAAATATGTTTTTTTTCAATAAAAAAATTAAAATACTGAGAATTTTTCTTTTTTCTAATATTTTAATATTTTTGCATATACTAAAAAAAAATAATTATTTGGCAAAAAAAAAATTGTGGTACAGTGAAAACGCGAGCCAAGAAACGCGATCCAGCGAAGGATCACTATATATATATATATATATATATATATATATATATATATATATATATATATATATATATATATATATATATATATATATATATATATATATATATATATATATATATATATATATATATATACTCAGCTCGCTTTTTACGTGTTTTTAAAATATACAAAATTGGAATAACGCCCCTAAATAGTAATAGTAAAAAAATGGAAAATACACATATGATGCCCACGCTAAAAATAAAAAAATTAAAATATCATTTTAGTCAATAAGTAACTGCCTCAGAGGCACTTTCCCTCCTTGCTGCCATGTGCATATGTTTACATGGGAATTAAGGGGACCTCCTTGGCTGGAGGGGGTGAAAAGAACAATTTTCTGTTTTGCTCATTTCTGGCAACTTTAACATGTGCTGGTGCCAGGTGTAAAAGGAAAGGGCTGTATCTAAACTATAAACAGCAAAAAATTGCCCTATTATGTAAGTATTTGTAGTAAAATAATGTCATGAATGACTATGTTTTGATATCCTTTCGTTTTGGTGCATTTTACATGAAAATGACTTGATAATCAGCGTGTTTGTACGATAACTTCATCACTAGGGATGGAAGCGAGTGTTGGAGAGTGGTACGAGGTGTTGTGGTGAGCTCATCTGATTCAGTCGCCCTTTAAGTGAAGCGTATCTATGCCCATTATCATTGTTTTTATGGAAAATGACTCGTTACATTACTCGATATTTACATTACACGTCACTTCTGAGAACCTATCTTCGCATTATTCTAAGAACTGGTGTATATATATATATATATATATATATATATATATATATATTATATATATATATATATATATATATATATATATATATATATATATATATATATATATATATATATATATATATATATATATATATATATATATATATATATATATATATATATATATATCTTAGTTTACACTCTCCTCGAGTTACGATGTATCGTGGTTACAGCACATTTCACATAAGTTTGTGCTTCTTTTTTGATAATTTTTGGCCTGTATTATGTCTCCCAAGGCTAAAGAAGATCATTTTGATGGCAATGCTTCAAAGAGAAGGAAAGCCTTTACCATGGAAGTGTAATTTTTGATAGTGGAATGCATGGAAATGGATGAAAAGTTACTATTGCATTAGCATAGGTGCTTATTTTGCTGTATTCTGACTTACACTAATATTTGGGTTACGTCACATTTCAGTAGATGACTGTCTCAAACTTTCTTTCTACATATAAGTTAGGGTCTAGCCTTGATAATTTTTGCACTTTTCAAACAAATATCAAGTAACCTCTCTGTAGGTGCTTGCTGCAACAAAAAGTTGTGTTGGGCAAACTTATGTGAAATATATATTGTAAAAAATTTTAAAAGTCTGGTATAATGTATGAAATACTAAAATACTCATTTCAGTTATTTGACAATATAGAGTAGGCATTTTTATTAACAGTATTTGTCTTGCAGTTATAAAGTTTTTCAAATGCAAAAGCTGTTTTGCAGTAAGCTGAAACGATCATCGTGCCTCTTTCACTTGGCAAATTCTGAAACTGTCAGCTATTATAATAGACAGTATTTTGTGTTTGGCAAATTAGTTTTAATCATGCTACTATCCAATGTTTATTTAAATCAGCTGTTAAAATAATTTGTTTCCTAGATATAACTTTATAATATTGATGAATTTTATTTATTTTTCTTTTTACAATACCAGTAGAAATACATGTATATCATTTCACCATGCATGACTATTAGTATGAAATAGTTTTGATGGTTTACTGGACTTAGAGTAGGTAATGTTTAGTAAGTGTTTGGTTAAGCATTTGTGATTCATAGTTTGGGCAGGATGTTAAGGCTGACCTCTGCTTTGTAGGTATCATGATAAAACTGTCTACTGGTGCCTCATAGCTTATCGTTTCTTTTATGTTTCCTTTATTTATATACAGTAATCTTGATTTACAGGTGAAAATGATTCGTCCTAAGGAACATGCGGAAGACTGGTTTAACATCATGGTCTTGCACCAAAATCATGTGAAGCATGGCCCCACTAATTACATTCCTGAAAACTTTCTGGATCCATTTCTAAATTTAGTGATTTGGGGTCATGAGCATGAGTGTCTCATTGAACCCAGACTTATGGGAGATCACACTTTTGTCATGCAGCCAGGTGCAGTATAAGTTGTTTTGAGTTATATTAATACTTAATATTCATTTGTATCACATTTGTAAATATTTGCAACACCCCCAGTTACAAGATTTGGACCGAGTTTGTATCCAAATGCTAACAGGGTTTTGTGATGATGACAATGGGATTCAGCTTATATATGTATGTGTGTGTGTAATATCCTAAGTGCAACTATCTAATTGTGCTTACAAGAAAGAGCCCTATGCTCGTAACTCCCTGTCTCCTGGTTGGTTCCATTTTGAACTCAGTGATACTTATCACACTTGTTCTTAAAATTATGAATTGAGTTAGCATTAACTATCTCCTCGTTTAGTAGATTTCAATAATCAATTATTCTTACACTAGAAAAGTACTTTACATCCTGCAAAAAAGTTTTCATATGAAGCTTTAAAGTATGACCTCTAGTTGTAAAGCCAGCCATATGAAAATATCAATCCCTATCCACTCTGTCAATAACCATAAAGGAATTTAAAAACCTTCACCATATCTCCCTCATTCTTCTAGCTTCAAGTGATGGTAAGTTTAATTCCCTCAGTCTCTCCTCATAGCTGAGATTGCATATTTCTGGCACCAGTTTCGTAGCAAATCTTTGAACTTTTTTCAGTTTCTTTATATGCTTTTTCAAGTGTGGATTTCAAAAGGGTGCTGCATATTCAAGCTTTGGCTTCAAATAAGTTGCATGCATAATTCTGAACATTTCCTTGATCATTTGTTTGAAGGCTACCCTTACATTTGCTAAGAAAGCATATGGCGGGCCTTATTATTCCATTTATGTGCATTTCCGGAGATAAATCTGCCAATTGTCTCTTATTCTCTGTCTCTTGACGTTCTACACCTGCTATTGAGTAGCCAAGCTTTTACCTTCTTGCACTTGTACTCATTCTCATTGCCCTACATTTTGAAGTATTGAATTTCATTAGCCACTTTTCTGACCATTCATGCAGAATATTGAGGTCTTCCTGATATTCTCTACCAGTATTCTTGTCTTTTACTTTCTTCACAATCTTTGTATCATATGCCAACATATTGATAAATGAACTTAATGTAGTCATCGTGGCTCAAGCGGTAGCGTCTGCGACTCTGAGGCATTAGGTAGAGGGTTTACGCCCCGTCACGGTCTGAGGTTAGCAAGGGCATGCACTCAGGGTAACGATTACATCTGCCAAAACAAGTCCTTCGCAAGAAGGCAACCGTCCTAGTCCTTGGTAGAAAAGGGAGTCCGTGGCGTAAAGCTGGAACAATAACAACAATTGATATATCAACTTACAGACTGGTAGGTCTGTGCAATTACGTAATTGGGCTTACGGTAAAGAACCTTATGCTTGTAATTTCCTGTCTCCTGGTCGGTTCAAATTGTGTACTTGGTGATACAGTATTTATCATATTTGGCCTTAAAAAGATTTATTTAGCATTAACTACCTCCTTGCTTAGAGAATTCCGGTCATCAACTACTCTTACTCTAAAAAAGTACTTCCTTACATCCTACAAAGAAGTTTTCTTATGAAGCTTCAGACTATAACCTCTAGTTTTAGAGCCAGCCATGTCAAAATATCGATCCCTATCCACTCTGTCAAACCCATGAAGGAATTTAAAAACGATCACCATATCACCCCTCATTCTTCTAGCTTCGAGTGATGGTAAGTCTACTTCCCTCAGGCTCTCCTCATAACTGAAATTGCATATTTCTGGCACCAGTTTTGTGCCTTGTCTGTGAACTTTTTCCAGCATATTTGTGTGCTTTTTCAAGTGTGGATTCAAAAAGGGTGCTGCTTATTCAAGGTTTGGCATCACATAAGATACATAAATATTTCTGAACATATCCCTGTTTATGTGTCTGAAGGTTACCCGTACCTCTGCTAATAAAGCATATGTTGGCTGTTCTTAAAATTATGAATTGTGTTACTTTCTGTTTTACCTTCTAGGTTTATAGAACAGTAAAAATTGATTTTTTGGACTCTTTTCTTATTGGTATATTTAGCAAGTCAACAAATGAATGAATGAAAGAAAGGTCCAAACTGTAAATAAAAACAAAGAAAAACAAGCATATAAGTAAACATATAAATTATAAACTAACATTTCAAATACAAAAGAAATAATCATCATAGCATTAAATTTATAACAAATATAAATTAAACAGTGTTTTAATAAACATACTGTAATCAAAGGAAAAATATTTATAAAATATGCCCCAAAATATATATATAAAAAATAGAAATCAGAAATGGTATTTTCATTATAAGTAAACACAATATATTAATCATCAAAGATATATCTATTAAGACTAACCTAGCCTAGCTAGGCCTAAAGTTATAGAAATAAAAAATCTTTAATAATATCACTCGAAGCCTGGCCTAGTGACTACGAAATAATGGCACCAAAAAATGGAATTATCAAAACCTGAAGTAGCCAAGGCTATTTATAGCCTGAGACATGATGTGAGACTGTGACAGATATTTATACAATATAATAGGTTACACAAATCTTAAGTCAAAATAACGAGTCTGTTACTCTGTCGTAATGATTTCTTTTTCACTACGTGAATATTAGTACCAGACGGGTACAAGGTAAGAATGGACAAGCGGTGATTCCTTTATCTTAATTTATTCTATAGTACAACACATTCGACGCCTCAATGCCCCCCCTCTTATGACTATCACAATCTATAATCTATTCGTGCCCCGGGCAAAGTTCTAACTAACTGTGTCTGCCCTGGTTGGTTCTTGAAATACCCCAGGGGCAGGGCGTGGCTTGACATCCAATCCTGCCAATGAACTCAAGTGACATCCAGTCCTGCAAATCAACGCCAGGTTCGAAGTGGAGTCCCTCCTATTTTGGGGAGGAGCTATTTCAACAAGCCTATAGAACGGAAAAGTTCCAGGTCAAAGCGTGGCTATTGGGTATCTCTCCAGGGCATGTACATACGTACGGGTCAAATGTTTGTGTTTCTTGAGGTTCAGGAAATGGCTAACTTCTTGGCCTTTCCCATCCTCTTCAGGTACTCGATGCCAGATGCTAAGTCTCATGGGTCCGGTCATATATCTCCTTGACACTTTCTACAAACATTGGCCGTACCGCAGTAAACAATCGGGAGAGTATTCTATTTCACCCTTGACTTCTAGCCTCTCACGTTTCTCTTCACGACTTGTGGTGTTTTCGAGGACCGAGGGTCCCTTATCCTTTAGGCCTCTTGGGGGTGCATGGCGCCGGGGGTTAGTTCCAGGTGCCTAGCCATAAATCTTGGTGGTCCCAAGGGAAAACATGGTCTGCACCCAAAACTCAATAAAAGTGAGGGCATGTAATAAAATATCTGTGCCCTCGACCGTTACCCCTCAAGATTTGTTACAAGTTTCAGATTCTGGCTTCAGCACGATTGATGTCATGCGACATCCCTCCCAACCAAAACTGAAATATCTCTTATTTCAGTCGAAGCATGGGCTAATTTTTCGAGAGCTCTTGGACATATCCTAGCTAACATTAGTTTACAATAGAAATGGGGCCGAATTATTTTTAGCTATTTTCTAAGAATTCCTATATTTAACAAATAAAATTAACCTTAATCATTAGGATTTCAGTGTGTAACTAATCATTATCAAACACTAATTAAGATCACAAGTTAGTTTAGATCATGACGTTTCTGTGTCTACTTCTCTCCTTTTTCAAAATATTTACAAAAGTTGGTTAGCTACAGTAAAAATATATGTACGAACATTTAAAATGCGATAGACAATAACATAAATGGTAAATTCCTATCGTTACTATGGGGCATTGATTTGTCTTAAAATTAGGCCTTAAATAACTACTCCTGAAACAAAATATTGGTTACGATGTGAAAAGTCAGAAAACATTCATCATTCCAATGTGCAATTCCTATTCAGAGACAAACTGATATGAGAACTTAATGAACACAAAGATTAAATCATGATTCAAACAATGATAATGCTAAAGCAAAACAAGGATATTATTTAGGCAAAAGACTACTTGTTACTATTGGTGCAAATCATACAATTTATCAAAGGCACTTATTCAAAAACTATATTTAAAGGAGTCTCTGAGTTGTCGCTTAAAATTATCTTAAAACTAGGTAAAACAAATAATAAAAGTATTGGTCTTTTAACACAGTGGTTAAAGACAGTGGGGACCTTTTCTTTCCCATTTTTTTCTTTCAGTTCTAAAGCGTGGGTTGTTCTTTCCAACAACTAATAAGGGATTTTAAATACCCTTCTTTCTCTCTTCACTAAGGTTTGGACATGTATAGGGATTTTTTTCTTTCTGTCTGTTTGAATCCCATCAATGCGTGTACGTGGCTTCTAAAGGTATTATTCAGATATTTAAAAAAACTTTCTTTTTTTTTTTTCTCTCATTTCACTACAGTTAGGACATGTATGGGAATTACCCCCCTTTTTTTTTTCTCTGGGATTTCATCAATTCGTTTACATGGCTTTTTAAAGTGTCATTAGGATATTACAGACTTTTGTTTTCTCTTTACCTTGCTCATGAAATTCTTGCTAGGCGTGATTCCACGGTTTCTCTCTCTTCGTTTTTTCACTCCCCCGCCGTCTTCGCTGCAGGCCCAGGTTCGTACACTACCATAAATTATCTTCTTTCTAAGATAGGCAAGACAAAGAGGAAGCGATCGATGCACCTTCCAAATCCCTCCAGCCTGGCTTTTTCGTCCTACTCTCGGGCCGATCTTGACTAAGACCACCCTGTAGGAGACCTGCAACGTCAGCACGATTCTCTTCAGTACTGCATACACATGTACCTTTGAAGCAGACCTCGGGATGAAAATTTGAACCTATGTCACTACTACAGTTGTAAGAAAGGTTCCCTATGACTTCAGGGTACCAACAATGGCCATACGTTGGTACTCGGAGGCTATACTTTGCCTCCCCTGCAACTGCAAGTGATTGCAATCTCTATTCAATGGGCAACAGGGACTTGTTTGAGAGGACAAAATCTAAAGACTTTTAGAACTTGCAGGTCGGGGCTGCCTGGAAACATATTCCTTATGTGCACATTTGCCTACATCATTAGATTAGGATTCCCAAACATTCGGGACTTAGCTGGGTAACTGATACATAGTATTACTTTACTATAGTCATAAAAAACAATCATTAAATACTGAGAAAAGCCACTAAAGAAATATTCTTATTAGCAGTGGCTACAATAACATCAAGTATGAATTCAGATAAAAGATACAAATCATCAGGTTACTGCTGATTTCATTTCAAAAATAATGGTTAGCAACTGGGCATTTAGAGATAGCAACAATAACAGTCAACATACTAATATTACTAATAATCATGATCAAAATAAGAATAATAAAAAATAAAATAAAAATATTAATTCAGGAATAGCAATATATATACAACGGAGACTGGCATTCAGATGTAAGAACAGAGTTCTATACTTATATTTCATAGTAATGCTCATTCTAACACAGTCTCTTTCACTATTCAAATTCCTGCTGTCATAATCTATGTATATATATAGAGCATAAGTGGCAACTTGCTGGCTCCACAATTTGTCAATGGGAGTTCTATCTATTCTCTAAACAGTTGCGACATGTGGCAAAAATATTTATGCAAATGGCGGTACTACCGATGTCTTAACAGTATTTATGCAATAACAGCATGCAACAATCTATCGACTGCAATAAAATGTAGGCACAATTATCGCCTAGCTTCGCTGGAAAAAAAAAACAAAAAAAAAGAATCAATGACGGTAACATTCTTGTAGTATCGGAAGAAGCTCATGTCAGTCTCAGAGTAGAGAGAGAGAGAGAGAGAGGGACGGGGCGACCTTGAAATACGTTGCGGTATCCACCCACGTGTCAGATGAGACGGGCCTCCTTCCTTTAACTGTACTGAAAATAAAAAATCGTCGCAGAGTATCTCTAATAATAAAATAATAAATAAACAAATGAAAGTGAAAAAACGTGAGGAATGACTATTAACAGAGTTTTACGTTTATTGTCAGAGGGCTATTCTTATTCCCCATTAACAAAAACAAAAGCAAAAAGAACTTAGTGTACAACTGCAGAAATGTCGAAGCATAAATCCATTCCTTTCTGTTTAATATTGCTAAGGACTTTACTGTAACAGCATACACATCCTTGTCTATAATGACAATCCTTTTCTTGCTATAAATCAGAGGGTTGAGTCGAAGCACACACACACTGATGAAATTAAAGCAAAAGATTAAAATCATATGTGACAATATCTTTACTACGACCAACAAAAGTACAAATATCTTTTTCTTAACAACTTCTTAAAAAGGACTTAAGTGTCATTAATTTTTTTTTTTTTAACTTAAAACTCAACATATAAATTCTGCGAATCTTAATTATCTCAATTATAATTTTAAATTCATGACAGTGATAGTAATTAACAATAATTATTTCTAGATAATCTTTTCAACACTCTTTAATTAAGATTTTAAAGATTTCTTCAATACAAAAAACTATATAACATAAACGGGCATCAAAGAATATAAAAAGTCTGTCTCTGTGTATGCAATAATAAAACAAAAAGTATATTTCATTAGCAACAGTAAAGAATGTATTTTGCTTAAGTTTCATAACCTCGTAAGGAGTTGTACAGGAACCATTAAAACAAAAAATATATATATTCCTTTACTATCTCGAATTCGACTTATTTGAATTACTATACAACAGGATGACCTTCGGAACGGGGGAAGTCCGACATAAGACCGTTCTGTCTGTCTGCCCATACTTACGCACGGTGGTGTACTTTTATTTTTACCACCCCTTTTATTTCATTATTCTTTCTGCTCTTATGCTGCCCAAGGTTTGCCTTCAGGGCTCCGGCTGACTAGCTTTTACGGGGGTTTGCGGATGTGGGCGCTGTTTTCTCCCCTGTTCCTTCGTCTTCCGGGACAACTTCCATTCTTTCAAATATGGGAAAAGGCTGTGTAACATTTTTGTTGTCATTTCTTGTCAGCTCCCATTCTTTCTTTATGACCAAGCTGGAATGAAAATGGCAAATTTTATCACTGCATAAATCTCTAAGGGTTATATTGTCATGCGCTATCTCCAATACCCGATATGGACCTAGATACAAGGGGGACATTTTATGCTGGCGGTTAACATTTTTCACGTAGACTCGGTCGCCTACTTTTACTTCATGCCTCTTCGTGCTATGCCTGAGATCATACGCTTTTGCATATCTCTCTTTCTGTTTATCCAGGATGGCCGCCGTAAGTTCGTAGGTCTTTCTGGCGGTATTTATCACATACGTTCGAAGACTCTCAATATCATACACAGGCAAGAGCTTTTGCGGGGCGAAGGTGTCCCAGGGTAATTTGGGATCTTCCCCAAACACTAAGAAATAGGGGGAGTCCCCGATGGATTTATGATATGCGAAATTCAGGGCCTGCTCCGCTTGTTTCAGGTGCAGGTTCCATCCTTGGGGGTCAGAGGCAGCGAGTTGACGTAATAGTGTAATAATGGAGGCATTTCGTCGCTCTACTAACCCGTTAGCTTGCGGCCGATACGCTTGGACCGCGGCATGGCGAACTCGTGCCAACTCGCATAACCCCTTGAAAACTTCGTTCATAAATTCGCGTCCATTATCAGTTACGACTTCTCGAGGGAATCCAAATACTAATGTAAACTGGTACAGGGCAACGGCGACCGAAGCCGCGCTCTTATCCTTCATCGCATACGTGAAGGTATATCTTGTGCATTCGTCTGTGAGTACGAATATGTATAAGTAGCCATCATATGATCGGGGCAAGGGGCCTATCAAATCGCAATGGGCTCTCTCCCATTTAAAACTGCATCGCGGCCAAATCCGGGCAGGGGGAACTGTATTAGGCTGTCTTTTGAAGCAATTGCACACGTGGCATTTCTTTACATACTCTACGACGTCCTTATACATCCCTTTCCAATAAAATTGGGTACTTAGCAACCGATACGTTTTCTCAATTCCCATATGGCCGGCTGCGGGACTCGTGTGACACAGAAAGAGGGCGTGACGGTGGAATTCCTCGGGGAGTACTGCCGCGTATCCCCCCTCTTCGTCTTTTCTCTTAAACATCTTATACAAGATTCCACCTTCTGTTACGAATGAATTTATTTGGCGTCGAATTTTAACAGGGACTTCGCCATTTATTCCTTGTAAGAGTTTCTTTACCTCTCCCCACAACGCGTCCTCGTCCTGCTTCCTTACGAGCTCCTCTCGATTCCACCCACAAGAGCCCTCCCCCCCCTCATTCATACTCGCTCGCTCACTCTCATGCTCAGTCTCGCAATTTTCACTCGGTCCTCGCTCACCCTCACTTCCCCCATTCACGCTTTTAGTTACCTTGCAAGGAAGATTTTCCCCACCACTCTGAAGGAGTGTGTGTGCGGAATCGGGATCGGCTCCCGCAGTTGCAGGACGGTTCGTGTCCACAGTCCGATGGCCCGCGTTCCTCATTGAACGGGTAATGGCCAGGGCGGGGGCTTCCCGCACTCCCCTGCTCAGGGCATCTGCTACTTTGTTACTTTTTCCGGGTACATACTCAAACCCCTGTATATTAAACTGCATAAGTCTTAACAGCCATCGGGAAAGCCTTTGGTTATTTAGCGGGTTTGCATACACGTACTTTAAAGGCAGATGATCGCTACGAATTATTACTGGATATCCAAGTAGGAAATATTTATGCTTTTCTAGGATGAACACGATAGCGAGTGCCTCTCGTTCGATGGTAGAATACCGCCGCTCAGTGTCTGTGAGCGCCCGGGAAGCGAAACTAATGGGGCGGTCTCTCTTCTCGTCATCGTCCTGCGATATTACTCCGCCGATCGCAACGTCGGAAGCGTCGCGCGTGACGTAAAACGCCCGATCAAATTTAGGGTAAGCGAGTACTTGAGTGGACATTAGGGCTTTCTTTAAAGCTACGAATGCGGTCTCGTGCTCGGACGTCCAGCAAATCTGGTGAGCATTTCGGAGCCTGTCTAAGGGACGGGAAATGTCCGCGTACTTCTCAATGAATTTACGGTAATACGAGCAAAGTCCGAGAAATGATCTAACATCTTTACACGTTTTTGGCCGTGCAAACTTTTCAATGGCTCTTACTTTATCGTGTAATACTGCCACACCCGCGGATGACAATTTGTGTCCGAGAAATTCTACTTCTGCTTTGAAAAACTGACACTTAGACAATTTCACGTGCAGGTTATTCTGTCTTAAGGCTTCTAAAACTGAAATGAGGTTCCGGGCGTGTTCTTCAAAGGTTTGTCCGATTATGACTAAATCATCCAAATACACTAACACGGCGTTACCGATGAGGCCCAGGAGCACGGTTGTCATGAGTCTGCTAAAATGACTGGGGGCGTTTTTTAACCCAAAAGGCAAACGATTATACTCGTAGAGTTTATTATTTACTGAAAAAGCGGTCTTCACTTTACTCCTCTCTTCTAGGACTACCTGGTGGTAACCCGCCAGGAGGTCGAGAGTGGTAAAATACTTAGCGCCGCTGACGTGACACAATACATATTCAATTATGGGGAGGGGGAATTTATCGCCTTCTGTGAGCAAATTTAGTTTGCGGAAATCCACGCACAATCGAAGATCTCCGTCTTTCTTCTTAACTACCACTATGGGACTGTGCCAAGGGCATTTAGACAATCTAATGACGCCCTTTTTCTCTAAATCAGACACCATTTCCTCTAACCTTTTTTCGTATACAATCGGAGTGCGATAGGGTTTGACAAAGGTGGGGGGGTGACTTCCTGTGTTGATATCAAAAGGCATGAGAGTGCATTCTCCAAGGGGGTCGTTATCTAAAGCAAAAACATCATAATATTTAGCGACAAGTTCAGTCATAAAAGTAGAATGTTCAGCAGCGCTCAGTCCTCTCGCTAACGCCTGCAAATTTATGATACGCTCGGGGTCTTCCGCGACCCTCGTGAAATTTACGCTGTAACACTCGCGCACTTCCTCGAATTCGGCGACTTTCGTGTTTCTAGGAATAACTAGCGGGATCGGCGACATGTTCGCGCACATAACAGTTAATTTCCGCGATCCCTCAGGGACCATTAGCAGTTTATTAGGAAAAAAATCCGCTTACTCTCCGACAAATTCTGCGCATAAGGCTCGAGCGTTCAGGATTACTCGCGAGGTAATAACTTCTAAAACGCATGCAGTACCGCTCTCAATAATTTCTTCCCGAAGCGTCACGATGTAGTTATCGTTTTTCTCTTTCAACACGCATGCAGACACTGACGCGTGCGCGGAACGTGCAACTATTTCGCTCTCATTTACCGTTACGGTAGTTTTACCGCGTGTATTAACAATACTGACTCCCATTTTTACCATGTCCTCAAAACCAATTATTACTTTCGCCTGTTCAACACTTAGCCTAGGTACAACAAAAAAAGCACATTTAAATCTTGTGGGGCACCCTTCAAATGCAATCACGGGTTTCACCACTTCTTTAACTCTAACAAAGTTCGGGGTATTATCGCCCAAAGTAGTAGTAACTACTGGCGTATCTAATTTAGTGAGGGGGTCTGCAACAATACTACGGTCAATTAATGATACGGCTGAGCCCGTATCTAACAAAGCAATTTGGCGGAGTCCACCGACCGCAATTTCTATTAGCAAGATCCCATTACTCATTAGATAGAAACTACAAGTACTTATCTGCGCTGAGGAGGTGGTCTTGTGATGTCCACGACTTCTCGTTCGGGAGGAGCGATAGCTCCTCGACTGGAGGTGTTCGGACCGTTCGCTGGGGGTTCCCGTCGGGGCATCGGCGTTTTTTTTGTTTGTTTCTGGATCGCATGTTGCCCAACTCCGTGAGTTATCCTCACCGAGGGGCATCTTTTAACCAGATGTCCGGCCCCCAGACAGTTGTAGCAGACTATGTCCGGTGGGGCCGTTGCCACGAACCAATCCTGGGAGTGACCTATGCCGCCACACCTTGCGCACCGTCCTGCCTTCGTGTCTCGGAACCTCGGTCCTCGATCGTTCGTCATGGCTGCGACGGGGACCGCGGTCGGTTCTAAGAGTCTTTCTCTATCAGTTTCCTCTTCCGAAAGCCCATGACCAGGGTGGCTCTCGAACCAATTCAGCAGTAGACGCACGAGATCGGGGACCGGGATGTTGGATTTCAACAGAAAGTGGCATTTCTCCGGAACAGTTTTCCGTAAGGTGCTCCGCACAATACTTTGTCGCATGTACGAGTTATCGACAATTTCACTCACTGAACCTGTTAACGTTTCAATCCTTCTCGCGTACCAACTCAACTGCTCTCCCCGCCTTCGGGGACTGTTTTGGATCTTAGATATGAGCGTTTCTTCGCTCTGTCGCATGTGAACATTTTTAGGAACCGATCCTTAAAAATTTCCCACTGTTTTATTTCCGACCATCGTCTCTGCCAAGGGTCTCGGCCGCGAATCCGGTGCACCTTTGTACTACTTCGTTAATTCGGTACTCGTCGGTCCACTCGGCGCTTCTCATCCGCAAACCTAAGTGTGTCAAAAAATCGGCTGCGGGAAATATGGATGGATACTAGAGGCCTTTCACGTTTGCGCCGTCAAGTGTAAAGGTGAATCTTTGACTCGTGGCACCTTTACCACCAGGGCACGGATAGGGGGCATGGCCTGCTGCGTTCCCTGTGTCACCACGGGGCTCGGAGCGGCAGGCTGTTCGTCGATGTTTGAGGCGTCGGTTTCGCTGTCGGTGTTGTCGTCGTCGACCAGGTTCCTTCTCGACGGAGTGGCGTCGGCGCGTGCTTGTAGGCGCCGCACTTGCTCCTCCAATTCGAGAATTTTCCGGTCTTTCTCGTCGTCGCCCATTTCCCAATTTGGGAGATATTGGTCTTGTGCGTTTGCCATTCTTGTTTTCTTCGCACTGGTCTGCACTGGCATTCACCTGTCTCTTGACTTACTTTTTTCCAGGAGTGTGATCCGTACTGCGCTGCCACCAAGTTGTCGTAAAGTTTTCTTTTTCACTACGTGAATATTAGTACCAGACGGGTACAAGGTAAGAATGGACAAGCGGTGATTCCTTTATCTTAATTTATTTTAGAGTACAGCACATTCGACGCCTCAATGCCCCCCCTCTTATGACTATCACAATCTATAATCTATTCGTGCCCCGGGCAAAGTTCTAACTAACTGTGTCTGCCCTGGGTGGTTCTTGAAATACCCCAGGGGCAGGGCGTGGCTTGACATCCAGTCCTGCCAATGAACTCAAGTGACATCCAGTCCTGCAAATCAACGCCAGGTTCGAAGTGGAGTCCCTCCTATTTTGGGGAGGAGCTATTTCAACAAGCCTATAGAACGGAAAAGTTCCAGGTCAAAGCGTGGCTATTGGGTATCTCTCCAGGGCATGTACATACGTACGGGTCAAATGTTTGTGTTTCTTGTGGTTTAGGAAGTGGCTAACTTCTTGGCCTTTCCCACCCTCTTCAGGTACTCGATGCCAGATGCTAAGTCTCATGGGTCCGGTCATATATCTCCTTGACACTTTCTACAAACATTGGCCGTACCGCAGAAAACAATCGGGAGAGTATTCTATTTCACCCTTGACTTCTAGCCTCTCACGTTTCTCTTCACGACTTGTGGTGTTTTCGAGGACCGAGGGTCCCTTATCCTTTAGGCCTCTTGGGGGTGCATGGCACCGGGGGTTAGTTCCAGGTGCCTAGCCATAAATCTTGGTGGTCCCAAGGGAAAACATGGTCTGCACCCAGAACTCAATAAAAGTAAGGGCATGTAATAAAATATCTGTGCCCTCGACCGTTACCCCTCAAGATTTGTTACAAGTTTCAGATTCTGGCTTCAGCACGATTGATGTCATGCGACAACTCAATAATATTCAGTAATCTTATTTTCAGCAAGTCTGCTTCATGTACATGTTCAAACATGGCCTACCAGTTACAGCGTCATCATAAACCTGCCTGTTTCCACATGAATTTTATCTTAAAACTATTATTATCTAATAAATTTAACTATACATTTTTACCACTGTATAATGACAATATATATTATTTACATTTTCTGGCTCTCATGGGTACAAAACATATAAAAAACAATTCAAATATAACACAAGAAAACAATACATGAGGTGCTTGTTTACAATTCTGGCCACTTCTTTCTATTTCTGTCACTAGATGGCAACCTGCACAATATGGAGGAGCGCCAAATTAAAATTTCTTAAATGTTATCAGGCGTTACATCCCGGCCCCAATGCACTTACTGTGATAGTGCATTATACGCTATGAAACAACTGGGTTGCAAAGTTCAGCATCAACTCACAAAACCATACATATCAAAGTACTGTATAGGTTACAAAATAATCAAACATTAATTAAAAAAAAAATATTCATTATATAATACACCTCTATTTCTAATTTTCATCCATGGCAGCACTTTCTAGCACACAAATTTTAGTAATGGGCCTCTCATATGTAGCTGTTGCTGTTCTCACATTTACACAACGTACCACCCATCATCACTCTTATGTGCCCCAGTCACTAGTGCTAGTGGCCATTGATTTTTAGGAACATTGTCTTGCTTCAGAAGCACTAAGTCTCCTATCTTAAGATTAGGATGTGTTTTCTGCCATTTTTTGCGCTCTTGTAAGGTGGGTAGGTACTCTCGTAACCACCTATGCCAGAAAACATCTGCTAAATATTGCGCCTGTTTCCATCGGCGCCGATATGCATCCTTTTGGTCAAACTTCCCAGGGGGTAACACAGGACCTCCTCTCAGCATCAGCAGGTGATTGGGTGTCAAAGGTCTTTCATCTCTAGGATCATCAGATAACTTGGTGATAGGCCTACCATATATAATACCCTCAACAGTGATCAGCAAAGTTACAAAGGTTTCGTCATCCATGACTTGTTGTTTCATCACCCCTGCCAACACAGATCTTATGGTTCTAATATGCCTCTCCCAGACACCACCCATGTGAGAGGCTCTGGGGGGATTAAACTTCCAAGTGACTTTCCTTTTATATGGTTTCTTTCTAAGTATTTGATGTAGTCTTTGAAACCAAGCAACAGCTTTCTTCAATCTATGCCATGAGGAGTAATGACTCCGGAATCTACTTGTATGGTCATCTTGAGTATCAAATGGCATACACTACTGGGGATGGCTTTAATTCAGCCATCCTTTCTAATTCTTCACAGTGAAATGAAGGCTGCCTGGGCCAATTACTTCTAGTTTGATATAGAAAACTAAGTCCCTTTATCCAACGTTCATCACTAACAAGTTCACATGTTGTCATCCCTCTGGATGCATTGTCTCCAGGATTCTCAGTAGTGGATACATATCTCCACTGTGTTGGTGTGGTATGATCCAAAATCTTTGCCATTCTATTGGCAACATAAGATTGAAACCTCTTTGCTGTACTCTGTAAATACAATAACACAATATTACTGTCTGTCCAAAAAAATAGATTCTTCTAATATTATTTCCAACTCTTCTTGTAGAAGTTTGTCTTATCTGACTGCTTCTAGTGCTCTAGCCAACTCTAAACGTGAAATAGTGGAACCCTTTAAAGGTGCGAGTCTAGACTTTGCCATCGTGAGATAAACAGAGATAGTTTGATCTTCAAAAGCAGTCAATAAATATGAAACAGCCCCATAACCATACTCTAAAGCATCACAAAAATGATGTAACTGGGCTGTCCTTACAATTTTGTCCTTTGGTACAACACATCGAGGAATTCTGAACTCCCCAATAATAGGCAAGTCAATCAGCCACTGGCCCCATTGTTCCTCCAAGTCCCTTGGCAAGGACTCATCCCATCCTTTTTCCAGCCTGCACAATTGCTGGATTAGCCATCTTGCCTGTAGCACAAATGGACTCACATATCCTAAGGGATCATAAACTGTGCTAAGTACTCCTCCGTTTGTTCTTGGTTTATCTCTTACCTGCACGTCAAACCTAAAACAGTCAGACTCAATGTCCCACAGCATGCCAAGTGATGCTCTGTGGGCAGCTTTTCCATGCTGACATCCAGGGTGGAGAATGATATTCTCCATCTGTCTCTAGTATACTGGTCATTAACTTTGGTGACTTAGAAACAAACTTTGTAAGACAAAAACCTCTCTTCCTTTCTTCCAGATTCTTATCTTTATCTAATCGCTTTCCCAATACCTGTGAGCGTCATTCAGCCTTAGTGCGGTTGTCAGGTAGGCAAGGTCTTTCTGCGTTAAAAGAAATATTCAAAGCATAGTGACCATTTATTTAAGACTGTTTCTTATCCCAGACTTCTAAAAATTTTAAGTCACTTTGAGACTTACCTGGTGTTTCACAGTTGACTCCTTCCAGGTCCCTTAACTTAAACAGGTCCCTCTCCATCATTGAAATAGTGTGTACGAAATGGGAAGATCTCACTCTGGGCTTAAAAGAGTCAGTAGGACCGTTAATGGCCCAGCCTAATGGTGTATGAATGGCAAATGGCTCACCTGGTTGTCCCTTTTTTACTTCATCAGGTAGCAAGAGATCAGCACATTCCTGCCCTACTAGCAGGTGAACCTGATCTACCTCCAACTCAAGTAACCTTAGGTTCTTCAGGTGTGACCAACTTTCAATATCAAGTTGACTTGACAAGCCTGACAAGTCTAAATTCAATGTTGGCCTAACAGCTGCTTCTGGTATACAAAAAGGCTCATGTGTGTCATCAAGATCAGATACAAGAAGAATAATAACAGTTGAATTAAAAGGCATTCTTGTCTGTGCAATAGTAGTGAGTTCCAACTGACGAGTCACACTTCTGGTTCCTAACTTTTCACGTAATTCTTCTGTGCAATATGTAGTATTTGTTCCTGGGTCCAACAGTGCATATGTATCAATAGCAATATTCGTATCCAAACATCTGACATTTGCTGGCACTATAGGAAGAGCAAGCCTACCACCTTCTCGGCAGGCAAAGTTACTCACTCTGGGATTCATAATAGTATTCAGTGGTGTGTAGTCGGTAAACTGTGTCGCTGCTACTGGCATCCGCGATTCTGATGTAGGAGTATGTGTTGGTGCTTCCTGTATATTAGCAACATCATCTGCTTTCTTACTTGGGAGATGAAGAGACTTGCTGTGTTTCCTTCCACAGCCTTCAATATTACAGATAAAATTTGTCGAACAATCTTTAGCAATGTGTCCCTGAGAAAAACACTTCACACACAGACCCTTAGATTTTACAAGATTCCAACAGTCCTTTACTTTCGTAGCCTTAAATTGTGAACAAGATATTACATAATGTTTTTGTCCACAACAAGGACACTTACCACCTGTCCACTTCCTGCTCTCTGGTCTAAATGTATCCTCAGTTACAGAGGTATTGACAACAAAACTTTCAGCCCGTCTCTTTGGAGCTTTGTTCATCTGATCCTTACCTTTTTCCTTCTTCGAAATCTTACTAATTAATTTTCCAAAGACTGGATCTGAAGCCTCCTCAGCAACATCACAAATGAACTTCACACGTTCTGTAATTTCTGGTCCTCTTCTATACTTGGAGTGAATCTCATGATTAACTTTTACCCATCTTGTCTGCATATAATAAGGTAACTTTTCAACTATCTTAAGCATATTGTCTCCGCTTGCTAGCTGATTGATAGACTCCATTTCCTTAAGAGACTCAAGACAGCAAGTGAGCTCATCTGCATATTCTCTGAGATCAGCTGATCCCTTCACATCTGGTCTATTGGTAACTTTTCTTACCCATTCACATGTAATATTATAAGGGTTTCCAAATCTTTCTTCTAAAATTTCTATAGCTCTTATATAGCCTTCTTCAGCACCTTTATAATAAATACTTTTCAGTGCAAGAGCTGCCTTTCCATTACAGTATTTTCCTAAGCATGCCAGTTTTTGAGCTGCTGGGATTGACAAACACCCTATGGTATCCTTAAATGACCTTATGAATGGCCAATACCCCAAAGCATCACCACTAAATGGATGAATTTCTCCTCTAGGTACTTGTAGAGATTCTACTATAGACTGTTGCTGTGTTCGTGACAGATCCAACACCTGGCTTAAGGCTTCTACTAAAATAGATGCAGCTTTCTTTTCCGAAACTTCTATTTCAACATTAGAGGGGACCACTGATATTCTTGAGGGTTTTTTAGGTGTTCTGTAGGTGTACTTCCAAATCTTGGGATTTCACTGGTCACATTTGGGCGTCCCGGTATATTCATAGGTATGGTTACATGTGTGATGGGACCAAACCCTTCAGTTTGCAGCTGGTGTTCTGAAGTTTCATTAGAATTAACTTCTTCCTTCAGCTTGTTGAGTTCCTCTATCGATCTCTGTTTTTCTCTCTTAAGCATCAGTTCCCTCTATAATTTTGCCCTTTTTAACTCAAATACTTGTTTTTCCTTCTGCAATAATAGCTGTCGATTCAGCATTTTGAGCTGTTGTGCTCGATAATTCTTTAATTTCTTCCTTTACGTCTTTGTTCTTTGCTTCCAGACAAGCATCTAAAAATTCTCTGAATGCCAATTGTTTCTTTGACACAGCATGTTCTGGTATATCATCATCCGAAAACTCATTATCCTCTTGGCTCTTGTCACAAGCTTCCTCTTTCTATGAAGCTATCCAGTTACATAAGGCGTCTTGAAAATCCATATGCCGAGTCATAACCTCCATTTTATATACTTTTGCCTCTTCAAGCTGATCTTTGTCCTGCAATAACTCAAGAAGCTCAAGTTGAGCTGTTTCAAATGCAGTAACATACTCAGTGTAAGCATCCATCTTCTCCTATGCTTGAAGAAGAAATACGTTTTTTTATCAATAAAATCATGAAACTACTGGAAATTTGAATATACAGTAGTCCTTCAATTATCGCGAAGGTTCGGTTCCAGGACCCGGCGCGAGACAGGAAAATCGTGTAGTAGGATCAGCCTATATGTACATAGATATTTTAATTTACTTTTACGTTTACACTGTATAAACCCTCCCTGTACTGTTAACAAACCACCCTTTACTTTATAAATTACAGCATGCAACGTAAATTTATATGAAAGTGATAGATAAACTTACGGTGAATGAGGTGGTAATAACATGACATACTCATGTATATAGGTATTTTACAATTATTTTTACGTTTACGTACTGTATAAATAACAGCATGCAACGTAAATTTATATGAAAGTGATAGATAAAATTACGGTGAATGAGGTGGTAATGACATGACATACTCATGTACATAGGTATTTAACAATTATTTATACGTTTACATACTGCATAAACCATCCCTGCACTGTTAAAAAAACACCCTTTGCTTTATAAATAATAGCATGCAACATAAATTTATATGTACGTGATAGGTAAACTTACAGTGAATGAAGTGGTAATGACGTTTGTTGACCCCGGAGGAAATTATTCCGCAGCCAATAAAAGCTTTACGGCTGCTTTTTGGAGGAGAAGAACATGGTAATGAGGAGTTGCTGTTGCTGTTTCTTCTTTTGTTGGAAGATGGTATGGTAAGGAAACATGCCAACGTCGAGAATATTACAGGTCACCGAACGAACCATATTATCGACATATTTCTGCGAGAGTTTTTGCGCTGCTTTCACATATTCATGTATGGCTGCCAGACGTTCGAGTGTAAGGCCAGGTTCTTCATTTTCTTTGTGCGTTTCCTGAAGTTCTTCCTCTTCTTCGCTCGCTGATTTCGTCATGTCTTCCAAGTCTTCATCACTCAAAGGCTGTGAGTGGCAGTCAATCAGTTCATTCACATCTTAGTGAGTCATATCTTTAAAGCCTTCTCCTCCTAGCAATGCAGCCATCTTCACAGCTTTCGCAACTGCCGAGTTATGGACTTCGTCAGGAGCAAATCCCTTGTAGTCGTGGATGACTTCGGGCCACAATTTCTTCCAGCTGGCATTAATTGTGGCCGACTTCATCTCTTTGATTGCATTCTGAATATTTTGAAGGCATGTGGCAATCGTGTAATTACGCCAGTACGTCTTCACTGAGAATTCTTTGTCCGAATCCATGGATTCAACTAGGTTCGCCAGGGCATTTCGTGTGTAGAGGGCCTTGAACGCACGAATAACTCCTTGATCCATAGGTTGAATCAGTGACGTCGTATTCGGTGGCAGGAACTCGACTTGAACACCGTTATATTCGAGATTAGTTGCGTGGCCACCAGCATTATCCATCAAAAGAAGGACTTTAAATTCAAGGCCTTTTTCCTCAAGATAAAGTTTAACCTGAGGGATAAAGCATTGGTGAAACCAGTCCGATGTGAGGCTTTTCGTGATCCAGGCCTTAGGGTTATGCATCCAATACACTTGCAGCAGATTCTTGTTTTTATTCTTCAAAGCCCTAGGGTTCTTGGACTTGTAGATAAGCCCGGGCTTTAACATGAAGCCGGCAGCATTCCTGCACATGATGAGGGTAATGCGATCTTTGTGCGCTTTAAATCCCGGGGCTTTAGCTTCTTCCTTGAAGAGAAAAGTGCGAGATGGCATTCTCTTCCAAAATAAGCCAGTCTCATCCATGTTGAAGACTTGCTCAGGAGTATATTCCCCTTCGGCGTTAATTTTCTTGAAGTCGTTCTTCACGTAATTTTCTGCGGCAGCTGTATCTGCAGAGGCAGCCTTGCCATGCACTGAACGATTTTTAGGCCATAGCATTTTTGAAATTTGACGAACCATCCCTTGCTAGCAATGAACGGTTGTATCCTAGGTGGAGAATCACTGGAGGGTCCTGGTTGTGGGTCGTCGATATCTTCTTCTCTCTCCTCCTCCTCTCCACGGTCGCTACTGTCGTCAAAGGGGTTCGTTTGTAGCCAATGTATCGTACAGCTTCTTCGCCTTTGTTTGTATGATATTGCTATTTAATCTGATGTTTTTCTTTCTGCAATCAGCAATCCATATGGCCAAAGCAGCTTCCATCCACACTACTGCCTTATTGCAGGATGTTACAACCCTCTTCGCTGATTTATTAAAAGAAATACTCGCTGTTTTCCTGATCTTTGCCTCGTCCTTTTTGATGTAGCGAAAAGTAGATTCATTGAGGCCAAAATAGCGGCCAACATCCGTAAACTTTTTTCCTTCCTTCAACATATCTAAGAGTTTCACCTTACCTATTATGGTTAACATCCTCCTTTGCTGCTTAGGCTGGCTACCAGAATCCTTAGAAGATGAAGGATGCTTGGGAGGCATTGCAAAGGTTATATTACGAGTGAAAATAAATCACAAGCAAAACGTATTAATAAACACAACGTGAACGGCGCACATGTGAGTTAGACTGAACGAGTGAGGCGAGATAATGGAAGATGGTGGGAAAAGCAAACTGCAGTGAAAAAGCCATTCAGACCCCATGATACAGAACATACAGAAAAACAATTCTGTGATTCGTCGTCTCCCGACCTTTCAGCCAATAGCATTCCATGAACTATCTCACGTAGGTGAGAACCTTTTCGTTTTCCAAAACGCTGATAGCGGTATCGTATTTTACATGGTGCAATACTGTTAGTATTTATGTTTTTTACAATTTTTTACTGTTTTATTATTCTTAGGCTAGGAAATACTTGTTTTATCAATAATATAATGAAAATTTTAATATTCACTATCTTACGTAGGTGAGAGCCTATGCGTTTTCCGAAACGTGATACCGGTATCGTATTTTACGTTGTGCAATACTGTTAGTACTGTATTTATGTTTTTTACTATTTTTTACTGTTTTATTATTCTTAGGCTAAGAAATACGTTTTTTTATCAATAAAATCATGAAACTACTGGAAATTTTAATATATATGCTAGCTCACTTAGGTGCGACCCCAATACGTTGTACGCCATCGGACAGTATTTCACATGATGCAATACTGTGAGTTTTATATCTAAATTTATGTGTTTTACTATTTCTTACTGTTTTATTATTCGTAGGCTGAGAAAAATTTTTTTTATATCAATAAAATCATTAAATTTTTTTTTCAATAAAAAATTTAAAATACTGAAAATTTTTATTTTTTTAATATTTTAATATTTTTGCATATACCCCCCCCCAAAAAAAAAATTGCAAAAAAAAATCGCGGTACAGTGAATTCGCGAGGCAAGAAACACGATACAGCGAAGCATCATTGTATATGCTAGCTCACGTAGGTGCGACCCCAATACATTGTACGCTATCGGACACTTATTTCACATGATACAATACTGTGAGTTATACAGTGATCCTTCACTGTATCGTAATTCTTGGCTTGCGATTTCACTGTACCGCGATTTTTTTTGGCAAATTTTCTTTTTTTGGGGTATATGCAAAAATATTAAAATAATAAAAATATAAAAATTTTCAGTATTGTCATTTTTTTATTGATAAAACATATTTCATTATCTAATTGATAAAAAAAATTTATCTCCCAGCCTACGAATATTAAAACAGTAAAATATAGTAAAAAACATAAATTTAGATATACAGTATAACTCACAGTATTGCATCATGTGAAATAGTGTCCGATGGCGTACAATGTATTTGGGTCGCAGCTACGTGAGCTAGCATATCTATATATGTTTCCAGTAGTTTCATGATTTTATTGATAAAAAAAGATATTTCTTAACCTAAGAATAATAAAACAGTAAAAAATAGTAAAATAACATAAATACTAACAGTATTGCACCATTTAAAATACGATACCGGTATCAGCGTTTCGTAAAACGAAAAGGGTTGAACCTACGTAAGATAGTACATATTAAAATTTTCATTATTTTATTGATAAAACAAGTATTTCCTAGCCTAAGAGTGATAAAGCAGTAAAAAATAGTAAAAAACATTAATTTAGATATATAACTCACAGTGAGACATGCAAATGACAAATATAGACTGCATGAACCAAGATCTAATCAAAATATTGGTAGTAGAACCTATCAATATAGTGCTCTAAGATTATATAATGAATTATCAGTGCTACTCAAAGACAGTGAAGATGTGGTGCAATTCAAGAAAAAACTGAAAACATACTTATTTGAAAAATGCTACTATTTGGAACTCTTTACTATAAATGAGCCTTTCAAGGTGTGAGAGAGATAAAAAGTAAAAAAGAAGAAAATTTAAATAAACTTAGGACCCGCCAGAGAGGAGGCGAAGCCTTCTACAGGAGGGTATAAACCACAAAAACTTAAAGTAAAAGTAAAGTATTCCATCATGTGAAATAGTGTCTGATAGGGTACAATGTATTGGGGTCGCAGCTACGTGAGCTAGCATATATATTAAAATTTCCAGTACTTTCATGATTTTATTGATAAAAAAACGTATTTCTTAGCCTAAGAATAATAAAACAGTAAAAAATAGTAAATAACATAAATACTAACAGTATTGCACTATTTAAAATACGATACCGCTATCAGCGTTTCGGACAAAGGCTTGCACCATCTTCCATCTCGTTCAGTCTAACTCACGTGTACGCCGTTCACGTTGTGCTTATTAATACGTTTTGCTTGTGAATTTTTTACTCGCATATTTTAACCTTTGCAATGCCTTCCGAGCATCCTTCATCTTCTAAGGCTTCTTGTAGTAAGCCTAAGCTGGAAAGGAAAATGTTAACCAAAACAGATGAGGTGAAACTCTTAGATATGTTGAATGAAGGAAAAAGGTTTACGGATGTCGGCCTCTATTTTGGCCTCAATGAATAACGGCTGTAAAGCTGTTATTGGCTGCTGAATAATTTCCTCTGGCGTCTACAAACTCATTACCACCTTATTCACGGTAAGTTTACCTATCACGTACATATAAATTTGCATTGCATGCTGTTATTTATAAAGTAAAGGGTGGTTTTTTAATAGTGCAGGGAGGGTTTATACAGTAAACGTAAAAATAATTGTAAAATACCTATGTATGTGAGTATGTCATATAAATTTACGCTTGTATGCTGTTATTTATGAAATAGAGGGTGGTTTGTTAACAGTACGGGGAGGGTTTATACAGTTTATATAGTGTAAACGTAAAAATAAATTAAAATATCAATGTACATATAGGCTGATCCTACTCTGCGATTTTCCTGTCTCGCGCCGGGTCCCGGAACCGAACCTTCGCGATAATTGAAGGTACACTGTATATCTAAATTTATGTTTTTTACTATTTTTTACTGTTTTATTATTCGTAGGCTGAGAAATAAATTTTTTTTATCAATTAAACAATGGAATTTTTTTTTCAATAAAAAAAATGAAAATACTGAAAATTTTTATTTTTTTAATATTTTAATATTTTTGCATATACCCCCCCAAAAAACAATTGGCAAAAAAAATCGCGGTACAGTGAATTCGTGAGGCAAGAAACGCGATAGAGCGAAGGATCACTGTATATATATATATATATATATATATATATATATATATATATATATATATATATATATATATATATATATATATATATATATATATATATACACACTCAGTAATCCCTTGCTATAACGCGGTTCACCTATTGCGAATTATATATATATATATATATATATATATATATATATATATATATATATATATATATATATATATATATATATATATATATATGTATATATATATATATATATATATATATATATATATATATATATATATATATATATATATATATATACCTAGTTCTCAGAATAACGCCTAGATAGGTTCTCAGAAGTGTCGGGTAAATGGAAAATCGCGTGAAAAAAGTAGTTATTTTCCATAGGAAACAATGATAAAGGGCATAGATACGTTCCAAACCTTACATAGACACACCATGCCAAAGATATAAGATAAGTAAAAAACATATTTTTTTTACTACATAGCAAAGCAGAAAGCCCTGTATCTATTTTTAAGAGTATACAAAAGATATTCATATTCCCTTTACAGCTAGAAATTAACATACATTACTATACTTTACCCTATTATGCAGTGGGCAACAGTTATACAGTACACTGGGACATGCATGGTGGCAGTGAGCAAGTAACTTATGTGGTAGAAGAGGAGGAGGATGCAGGAGAACGAACCTCTATCTGCAAATGTATACAAAGATAAAATAAGAATTATAAATAACCAAAGCAAGACTAAGAAACGAAAAAAAAAAATAATTATGCAATGCCTAAATCTACCATATGACAGATTAAAAAAACTTAATCTATATTCTCCAGAGAGGCACAGAGTTAGGGGGGATATGATTGAGGTGTATAAATGGTTTAAAGGGATTAACAAGTGTGATATTAATAAAGTTTTAAAAATTCATGATCAAACCAGAACTTGTAATGGGTAATGGATTTAATCTTGATAAATTCAGGTTCAGAAGGGAAATTGGTGAAAATTGGCTTGGTAATACCGTAGAGTATTCCAAGTAGGATAATAAATGCCAATACCTTAGACACCGTCAAATGTAGATTAGATAGACATATGACAGGTAGGGTGGGTGTATATATAATGTATAATGATGATGATCATTTCTTTTCGTAATCCTCTTTGTATTGGTGGAGGAAGCCTCCGCAGGAGCTTATTTACTATATTAATATTTATTTTTAATTTTTTTTTTTATAGTAAATAAGCGCCCGCGGAGGCTTCTTCCACCAGTACAAAGAGGATTACGAAAAGAAAGATCATCATCATTATACATTATATATACACCCACCCTATTGGGTAGAATAGAATGTTGGAGAGAGAGAGAGAGATCTTTAATTAACTCTTGTTCATTCAACCAAAACTACATTATTTATTGTAAAAATAATGATTTAATTACAAATTCGTAATAATAATGATATTAATAATAATAATGATAATCTCCACAATCACCATCAAAGAAAAATTGTTGTTAAAAATAATAATAATAATAATAA
The DNA here is from genome assembly GCA_037179515.1 of Halocaridina rubra. NCBI lineage: Eukaryota > Metazoa > Arthropoda > Malacostraca > Decapoda > Atyidae > Halocaridina > Halocaridina rubra. The sequence goes on along the minus strand of JAXCGZ010002395.1, from coordinate 1,579 downwards.
TAATAATAGTAATAATAATAATAAGATCTAAGGAGAATTTTTGGAATAGACATCATGAGAGTAATGCAGAGGTATATTAAAACCCAGCAGAGAGCTGGATATTCATTACACATCTTTTATAATCCCTTCACATCTGGCAGGTCATTACACTCTCCATCTGTTTCTCTTTACAGCCTGATAAAGGCTGTTTTATTTTATAATTTTTTGGTCCATCCTGGTGTCAATAATATTATTATTTATTTTTTTTTTTTTTTTTGGGGGGGGGGGGGCATTCGCGAAATCCGAGTTTTTTACTATTATTTTTTGGGGGCGTTATTGCAATTTCGCGGTTAAAAAAATCGCGTATAAAAGGAACAAGGTGTATATATATATATATATATATATATATATATATATATATATATATATATATATATATATATATATATATATATATATATATACACAGTAACCCCTCATTTATTGTGGGGGTTCGGTTCCTGGACCGGCCGCGATAGGTGAATTTCCGCGAAGTAGGACCACCTAAAAAAAGCTATTTTTTTTTTTCTCTCTCTAAATGATTTTGACACCAGGAGTGGCCAGAAAATATTAAAAAAAAAAACAGCCTTTATCGGGCCAGGGCATGAAGAATACATAAAGTAAAGAGAAACAGAGATAGAGAGTGTAATGACCTGTCAGATGTGAAGGGATTATAAAAGTTGTGTAATGAATATCCAATTCTCTGCTGGGTTTTAATATACCTCTGCACTACTTTAATGATGTCAATTCCAATAATATTCCTTAGATCTTATTATTATTATTATTATTATTATTATTATTATTATTATATATAATAATTATTATTAGTAGTAGTAATATTATTGGCAACAATAATTTTCCTTTGATGATTATTGTTGAGATCATTATTATTATTATTATTATTATTATTATTATTATTATTATTATTATTATTGTTATTATTACGAATTTGTAATTAAACCATTATTTTTACAGTAAATAATGTAGTTTTGGTTGAATGAACAAGAGATAATTAAAGGTCTCTCTCTCTCTCTCTCTCTCTCTCTCTCTCTCTCTCTCTCCTCTCTCTCTCTCTCTCTCTCTCTCTCTCTCTCTCTCTCTCTCTCTCTCTCTCTCTCTCTCTCTCTCTCACACACACACACACACACACAGCAAACAAACCTTCGATATAATGTCGTCAGTTAAATAGCGTGTAGAGAATATATACTGTTCAGGTATTTTACTTAAGTCTCCCATGAATACAGTATGATATACGTTTTATTTGAACGAATTGTATACGTTTTCTTTTTCTCTCAGTTGACACTATTTATGTTAAGATTTCATGCAGATAGATAGAATAGTGTTTAGAAACAAAAAAAAATATTAATACTATAATCTTGAAAATTAGATAAACCCCAAATAAAGTGAGAGAAAGAGAGAGAGAGAGAGAGAGAGAGAGAGAGAGAGAGAGAGAGAGAGCTAATAATAAACTTCCCTCCATTTTAAATTCACTCTTTGTCTTCATATCCTGATGGAACTTTAAAAGGATGCATATCTCTCTATCTCCTTCTCACTCTCTCAC
>JAXCGZ010002394.1:37500-61536 GCA_037179515.1 Halocaridina rubra | reverse complement strand
CGACCGGGATACGAACCTAGGACTTATGATTACTAAGTCAAGGCGCTACCACTACACCACAGAAGGTTAAAAGGAATCCAACCTTATAGCTTATATCTGCTATACTTAGGAATGAACGCATTCTAACTGAATGCCACTATGTTCATATTACAGATTCCCCAACCTCACTCGTGGCTTCATTTTAGCATTTAATTCAATTCCCAATCTCATTCGGGCCATGAAATTATCAAATAAGCACATTACATATGTGAAAACATGAATCATTTTTTACCCCAACCGGGACTCGAACCTAGGACTTATGATTACTAAGTCAAGGCGCTACCACTACACCACAGAAGGTTAAAAGGAATCCAACCTTATAGCTTATATCTGCTATACTTAGGAATGAACGCATTCTAACTGAATGCCACTATGTTCATATTACAGTTTCCCCAACCTCACTCGTGGCTTCATTTTAGCATTTAATTCAATTCCCAATCTCATTCGGGCCATGAAATTATCAAATAAGCACATTACATATGTGAAAACATGAATCATTTTTTACCCCAACCGGGACTCGAACCTAGGACTTATGATTACTACGCTACCACTACACCACAGAAGGTTAAAAGGAATCCAACCTTATAGCTTATATCTGCTATACTTACGAATGAACGCATTCTAACTGAATGCCACTATGTTCATATTACAGATTCCCCAACCTTACTCGTGGCTTCATTTTAGCATTTAATTCAATTCCCAATCTCTTTCGGGCCATGAAATTATCAAATAAGCACATTACATATGTGAAAACATGAATCATTTTTTACCCCGACCGGGACTCGAACCTAGGACTTATGATTACTAAGTCAAGGCGCTACCACTACACCACAGAAGGTTAAAAGGAATCCAACCTTATAGCTTATATCTGCTATACTTAGGAATGAACGCATTCTAACTGAATGCCACTATATTCATATTACAGATTCCCCAACCTCACTCGTGGCTTCATTTTAGCATTTAATTCAATTCCCAATCTCATTCGGGCCATGAAATTATCAAATAAGCACATTACATATGTGAAAACATGAATCATTTTTTACCCCGACCGGGACTCGAACCTAGGACTTATGATTACTAAGTCAAGGCGCTACCACTACACCACAGAAGGTTAAAAGGAATCCAACCTTATAGCTTATATCTGCTATACTTACATTCTAATGAATGCCACTATGTTCATATTACAGATTCCCCAACCTCACTCGTGGCTTCATTTTAGCATTTAATTCAATTCCCAATCTCATTCGGGCCATGAAATTATCAAATAAGCACATTACATATGTGAAAACATGAATCATTTTTTACCCCGACCGGGACTCGAACCTAGGACTTATGATTACTAAGTCAAGGCGCTACCACTACACCACAGAAGGTTAAAAGGAATCCAACCTTATAGCTTATATCTGCTATACTTAGGAATGAACGCATTCTAACTGAATGCCACTATGTTCATATTACAGATTCCCCAACCTCACTCGTGGCTTCATTTTAGCATTTAATTCAATTCCCAATCTCATTCGGGCCATGAAATTATCAAATAAGCACATTACATATGTGAAAACATGAATCATTTTTTACCCCGACCGGGACTCGAACCTAGGACTTATGATTACTAAGTCAAGGCGCTACCACTACACCACAGAAGGTTTAAAGGAATCCAACCTTATAGCTTATATCTACTATACTTAGGAATGAACGCATTCTAACTGAATGCCACTATGTTCATATTACAGATTCCCCAACCTCACTCGTGGCTTCATTTTAGCATTTAATTCATTTCCCAATCTCATTCGGGCCATGAAATTATCAAATAAGCACATTACATATGTGAAAACATGAATCATTTTTTACCCCGACCGGGACTCGAACCTAGGACTTATGATTACTAAGTCAAGGTGCTACCACTACACCACAGAAGGTTAAAAGGAATCCAACCTTATAGCTTATATCTGCTATACTTAGGAATGAACGCATTCTAACTGAATGCCACTATGTTCATATTACAGATTCCCCAACCTCACTCGTGGCTTCATTTTAGCATTTAATTCAATTCCCAATCTCATTCGGGCCATGAAATTATCAAATAAGCACGTTACATATGTGAAAACATGAATCATTTTTTTTACCCCGACCGGGACTCGAACCTAGGACTTATGATTACTAAGTCAAGGCGCTACCACTACACCACAGAAGGTTAAAAGGAATCCAACCTTATAGCTTATATCTGCTATACTTAGGAATGAACGCATTCTAACTGAATGCCACTATGTTCATATTACAGATTCCCCAACCTCACTCGTGGCTTCATTTTAGCATTTAATTCAATTCCCAATCTCATTCGGGCCATGAAATTATCAAATAAGCACATTACATATGTGAAAACATGAATCATTTTTTACCCCGACCGGGACTCGAACCTAGGACTTATGATTACTAAGTCAAGGCGCTACCACTACACCACAGAAGGTTAAAAGGAATCCAACCCTATAGCTTATATCTGCTATACTTAGGAATGAACGCATTCTAACTGAATGCCACTATGTTCATATTACAGATTCCCCAACCTCACTCGTGGCTTCATTGTAGCATTTAATTCAATTCTCAATCTCATTCGGGCCATGAAATGGCGCCTTGACTTAGTAATCATAAGTCCTAGGTTCGAGTCCCGGTCGGGGTAAATAATGATTCATGTTTTCACATATGTAATGTGCTTATTTGATAATTTCATGGCCTGAATGAGATTGGGAATTGAATTAAATGCTAAAATGAAGCCACGAGTGAGGTTGGGGAATCTGTAATATGAACATAGTGGCATTCAGTTAGAATGCGTTCATTCCTAAGTATAGCAGATATAAGCTATAAGGTTGGATTCCTTTTAACCTTCTGTGGTGTAGTGGTAGCGCCTTGACTTAGTAATCATAAGTCCTATGTCGAGTCCCGGTCGGGGTAAAAAATGATTCATGTTTTCACATATGTAATGTGCTTATTTGATAATTTCATGGCCCGAATGAGATTGGGAATTGAATTAAATGCTAAAATGAAGCCACGAGTGAGGTTGGGGAATCTGTAATATGAACATAGTGGCGTTCAGTTAGAATGCGTTCATTCCTAAGTATAGCAGATATAAGCTATAAGGTTGGATTCCTTTTAACCTTCTGTGGTGTAGTGGTAGCGCCTTGACTTAGTAATCATAAGTCCTAGGTTCGAGTCCCGGTCGGGGTAAAAAATTATTCATGTTTTCACATATGTAATGTGCTTATTTGATAATTTCATGGCCCGAATGAGATTGGGAATTGAATTAAATGCTAAAATGAAGCCACGAGTGAGGTTGGGGAATCTGTAATATGAACATAGTGGCATTCAGTTAGAATGCGTTCATTCCTAAGTATAGCAGATATAAGCTATAAGGTTGGATTCCTTTTAACCTTCTGTGGTGTAGTGGTAGCGCCTTGACTTAGTAATCATAAGTCCTAGGTTCGAGTCCCGGTCGGGGTAAAAAATGATTCATGTTTTCACATATGTAATGTGCTTATTTGATAATTTCATGGCCCGAATGAGATTGGGAATTGAATTAAATGCTAAAATGAAGCCACGAGTGAGGTTGGGGAATCTGTAATATGAACATAGTGGCATTCAGTTAGAGTGCGTTCATTCCTAAGTATAGCAGATATAAGCTATAAGGTTGGATTCCTTTTAACCTTCTGGGGTGTAGTGGTAGCGCCTTGACTTAGTAATCATAAGTCCTAGGTTCGAGTCCCGGTCGGGGTAAAAAATGATTCATATATATATATATATATATATATATATATATATATATATATATATATATATATATATATATATATATATATATATATATATATATATATATATATATATATATATTGGCATTTATTATCCTAATAGGAATCTACGGTATTACCAAGCCAATTTTCAGCAATTTCCCTTCTGAACCTAAATTTATCAAGCTTAAATCCATTACCCATTACGAGTTCTGGTTTGATCATGAATTTTTAAAACTTTATTAATTATCACCCTTGCAATGACCTGTCAGATGTGAAGGGATTATAAAAGATGTGTAATGATTATCCAGTTCTCTGCTGCATTTTAATATACCTCTGCATTACTTTCATGATGTCTATTCCAATGTATATTAATTTAAAATTCATTTACTTATTTGATGATTGTACAAAATCTATTGTATTTATTCATTGTAATTTGGACCAAATATTCCTTTTGTAAAGATTATACTGTACTTTTCAAAAGAGGTGGTCAATAAACGTATCTATCTATCTATCTAAATTTATGATTTTTACTATTTTTTACTGTTTTATTATTCGTAGGCTTGGAAATAATTTTTTTTATCAGTTAGATAATGAAATATGTTTTTTTCAATAAAAGAAATGAAAATACTTAGAATTTTTTTTTTTAATATTTTAATATTTTTGCATATACCCATGAAATAAAATAATAATTTATAAAAAAAAAAAAAACGCGATGCAGTGAGAACGCGAACCAAGAAACGCGAATAACCGGGGTAACACTGTATATATATATATATATATATATATATATATATATATATATATATATATATATATATATATATATATATATATATATATATATATATATACATATATTAGCATTTATTATCCTACTAGGAATCTACGGTATTACCAATCCAATTTTCACCAATTTCCCTTCTGAACCTAAATTTATCAAGCTTAAATCCATTACCTATTATGAGTCATGGTTTGATTATGAATTTTTAAAACTTTATTAATTATCACCCTTGCAATGACCTGTCAGATGCGAAGGGATTATAAAAGATGTGTAATGAGTATCCAGCTCTCTGCTGGGTTTTAGTATACCTCTGCATTACTTTCATGATGTCTATTCCAATAATTTTCCTTAGATCTTATTATTATTATTATTATTAATATTATTGTTATTATTATTATTATTATTATTATTTTTATTATTATTATTATTATTACCGACAATAATTTTCCTTTGATGATGATTGTGGAGATTATTATCATCATCATTATTATTATTATTATAATTATTATTATTATTATTATTATTATTATTAATATTAAGGGCTACTCATTGTTTGCACATCTGTTGGTTTAGTTACTTTAATAACTGTGTACAGTGCCCCTCCCTAGTTGGCTGGGACAAAGAGAGTGTGGGGAGTTGGGTAGAATAGAATGTTGGAGAGAGAGATAGAGAGAGAGACATCTTTAATTAACTCTCGTTCATTCAACCAAAACTACATTATTTATTGTAAAAATAATGGTTTAATTACAAATTCGTAATAAGAATGATATTAATAATAATAATAATAATAATAATCTCCCAAATCATCATCAAAGGAAAGTTATTGTTAAAAATAATAATAATAATTATAATAATAATAATAATAATAATAATAATAATAATAATAATAATAAGATCTAATGAGAATTTTTGGAATAGACATCATGAAAGTAGTGCAGAGCTATATTAAAACCCAGCAGAGAGCTGGATATGCATTACACATCTTTTATAATCCCTTCACATCTGACAGGTCATTACACTCTCCATCTGTTTCTCTTTACAGCCTGATAAAGGCTGTTTTATTTTATCATTTTTTTGGTCCATCCTGGTGTCACAATATAAATTTTTTTTTTTTTTTGCCGTGATTCGCGAATTCCGAGTTTTCAATTTGATAATTAATAAAGTTTAAAAAATTCATGGTCAAACCCGAACTCGTAATGGGTAATGGATTTAAGCTAGATAAATTTAGGTTTAGAAGGGAAATTGGTGAAAATTGGCTTGGTAATACCATAGAGTATCATGCATAGAATAGGGTTCCTAGTAGGATAATAAATGTCAATATATATATATATATATATATATATATATATATATATATATATATATATATATATATATATATATATATATATATATATATATATATATATATATATATATATATATATATATATATATATACACACACAGTGTTACCCTGGTTATTCGCATTTCTTGGTTCGCGTTCTCACTCTATCGCGTTTTTTTTTTTTTTATGAATTATTATTTTATTTTATGGGTATACGAAAAAATATTAAAATAATGAAATTTTTTTTTTTCAGTATTTTCATTTTATTATTGAAATTTACGTTGCGTGCTGTTGTTTATAATGTAAAGGGTGTTTTTTTAACAGTGCAGGGAGGGTTTATACAGTTCGTAAATGAAAAAATAATTGTAAATGAGTATGTGTGTCACGTCATCATCACCTCATTCATCGTAATTTTATCTATCACCTTCATAAAAATTTACGTTGCTTGCTGTTATTTATAATGTAAAGGGTGTTTTTTTAACAGTGCAGGGAGGGTTTATACAGTGCGTAAACGAAAAGATAATTGTAAATGAGTATGTATGTCACGTCATCATCACATTCACGGTAAGTTTTCCTATCACTTTCATAAAAATTTACGTTGCTTGCTGTTATTTATAATGTAAAGGGTGTTTTTTTAACAGTGCAGGGAGGGTTTATACAGTACGTAAACGAAAAAATAATTGTAAATGAGTATGTATGTCACGTCATCATCACCTCATTCACCGTAATTTTATCTATCACTTTCATAAAATTTTACGTTGCTTGCTGTTATTTATGATGTAAAGGGTGTTTTTTTAACAGTGCAGGGAGGGTTTATACAGTACGTAAAGAAAAAATAATTGTAAATGAGTATGTATGTCACGTCATTATCACATTCACGGTAAGTTTTCCTATCACTTTTATAAAAATTTACGTTGTTTGCTGTTATTTATAATGTAAAGGGTGTTTTATTTAACAGTGCAGGGAGGGTTTATACAGTACGTAAACGAAAAAATAATTGTAAATGAGCATGTATGTCACGTCATCATCACCTCATTCACCGTAATTTTATCTATCACTTTCATAAAAATTTATGTTGCTTGCTGTTATTTATAATGTAAAGGGTGTTTTTTTCACAGTGTTGGGAGGGTTTATACAGTACGTAAACGAAAAAATAATTGTAAATGAGTATGTATGTCACGTCATCATCACATTCACGGTAAGTTTTCCTATCACTTTCATATATATTTACGCTTGCATGCTGTTATCTATGAAGTAAAGGGTGGTATGTTAACTGTACAGGGACAGTTTATACAGTGTAAACGTAAAAATATATTAAAATATCTATGTACATATAGGCTGATCCTACTTCGCGGATTTCCTGGTTCGTGCCGGGTCTCGGAACCGAACTACCGCGATAAGTGAGGCAACACTGTATGTATGTATGTATATATATATATATATATATATATATATATATATATATATATATATATATATATATATATATATATATATATATATATATATATATATATATATAGATAATGATGATCTTTTCTTATCGTAATATTCTTTGAACTCTTGGAAAAAGTGTAAAAAAAAAAAGGAAAAAGCAAAAAAAAAAATTTTTTTTAAGGTGTTCCTACATAGCGGAAATTCACCTATCGCGGCCGGTCCTGGAACCGAACCCCCGTGATAAACGAGGGATTACTGTATATATATATATATATACAGTGTTCCCTCCCTTATCGCGGTAGTTCGGTTCCGGGATCCGGCGCGAACCACTAAAACCGCGAAGTAGGATCAGCCTTTTTTTTTTTTTTTTTACACCAACACAGGCCAAAAATGATAAAATAAAACGGCCTTTATCAGGCTTTAAAGAGAAACAGAGATGGAGAGTGTAATGACCTGTCAGATGTGAAGGGATTATAAAAGATGTGTAATGAATATCCAGCTCTCTGCTGGGTTTACTATACCTTTGCATTACCTTCATGATGTCTATTCTAAAAATTCTCCTTAGATCTTATTATTAATATTATTATTTTTATTATTATTATTATTGGCAACAATAATTTTCCTTTGATGATGATTGGGGAGATTATTATTATTATTATTATTATTATTATCATCATCATTATTACTACGAATTCGTAATTAAACCATTATTTTTACTATAAATAATGTAGTTTTGGTTGAATGATGAAGAGTTACTTAAAGACTCTCTCTCTCTCTCTCTCTCTAATAATGTTGAAAATTATAGGCCAAACTCTCTTCTCAGCATTCTGTCTAAAATACTTGAGAAGGTAGTTGCCACCCAGTTAATAAATTTCCTTGAATCAAATTGTCTATTATGTGAGGAACAACAGGGTTTTCGGCCTAAACTTTCGACCGAGACGGCCCTACTTAAAATTACTGATAAAATTTATAGTAATATTGAAAATAAGAAAATATCACTTTTATTATTGTTAGATTTGTCTAAGGCATTTGACAGTGTACACCATCAAATTCTAATGAGAAAACTTTCCAAAGTTTATGTTGATTCATTTTGGTTCGAAAATTATCTGAAAGATCGAATTCAATCAGTTCGAATGGGCTCGACTCTCTTCTTCTTTAGATATCAGTTTTGGCGTTCCTCAGGGTTCAATTTTGGGTCCTCTGCTTTTCCTAATATATGTTAATGATTTACCTCAATTTATAAGAGATTGCCTACTTGTTATGTATGCTGATGACACCCAGATTATGCTTACTGGTGACATTGATAGAATTCCTGAAATCTTAAAAAGGGCTGAAGATATATTAAACTGTGCCAAAAGTTATTTTAACAGTAATGGTCTTTTACTGAACGAAAATAAAACTAAATTCATTGTTTTTGGATCAAATCAATACCTGTCCCCCATTCCTGAGAACATCAGTATAAATTTCAACAATGTTTCACTCTTCCCATCTAATAAGGTTAAAAATCTAGGAGTTATTATGGACAGTACCATGACATTTAATTTTCATATCGATGAACTACATAAAAAAGTGAACGGGACCCTTATTTACTTGAACAGAGTCTATGGAAGATTCGAGCCTGATTGTAGGGTAATTGTAGTACAAACATTGATTTTAAGTATTCTCAACTACTGTCTGACTGTTTGGGGTTCCACGACTAAGACCCAGATGTTACGAGTGAAAAGGCTCCAGAATTTTGCTGCAAGAGTTGCCATAGGGGGGGTGCATAAATATGATCACGTGACTCCCCTCTTTGAGAGATTGGGTTGGCTAAGGATGGACATGAAGTTCATATATAATATCTGTCTTTTAGTTTTTAAAATAAATCATGGAATATTACCGGAATGGCTCTTCTCATTGCCAACAGTTAATCAAGTGCGTATCAATAACGTCAACACCAGATATCAGAATTCTTTTTACGTGCCCAGAACTTCCACTGATATTGGGGCAAGAGCCTTAAATGTAATGGGCCCGAGACTTTGGAACTCTTTACCCGCAAACTTAAGAAGCTGCCAAACATTACCCTCATTTAAATCTCATCTTTTAAATCACCTACTTAATAAGTGATTTTAGTCTCATTATTATCCTCCCATTGGGTAGACGAAGTGTACGTATGCTTATTTTAATGTGTAAATATTTTGAATATGTGCTTTGCAAATTTCATTTGTTTCATTTTGACATTTTACATTTGTAATTTGTAATTAGATTAATTATCATGTAATAGCCATTTTTGATGGAATAAAGTTTTTGACTTTGACTCTCTCTCTCTCTCAACATTCTATTCTATCCAACCCCCCACACTCTCTTTGTCCCAGCCAACTAGGGAGGGGCACTTTACACAGTTATTAAAAGTAAATAAACCAACAGATGTACAAACAATGATGAGCCCTTAATAATAATAATAATTATGATGATAATAATCTCCACAATCATCATCAAAGGAAAATTATTGTTGCCAATAATAATAATAATAATAATAATAATAATATCTAAGCAGAATTATTGGAATAGACATCATGAAAGTAATGCAGAGGTATATTAAACCCAGCAGTGAGCTGGATATTCATTACACATCTATTATAATCCCTTCACACCTGACAGGTCATTACACTCTCCATCTCTGTTTCACTTTACAACCTGATAGAGTCTGTTTTATTTTGTATGGATTCGATTTTACGTCACGAACTCCCTTTTCCACTAAGGGCTAGGACTGTTGCCTTCTTACGAAGGACTTGTTTTGGCAGATGTAATCGTTACCCTGAGTGTATGCCCTTATTAACCTCAGTCCGTGAGACGGGGCGCGAACCCTCGACCTTCCGCTTCAGAGTCACAGACGCTACCATTTTGCCACGGAGACTACTCATATATGTATATATATATATATATATATATATATATATATATATATATATATATATATATATATATATATATATATATATGTATGTGTGTATATATATATATATATACACCTTGTTCACTTTTTCCGCATGTTTATAAGTCGCGAAATTGGAATAATGCCCTTAAAAAATAATAGTAACAAATAAAAAATTCGTGAATAATGCCCATGCAAAAAAAATTTTAATTTTAGTAAATAATTGCCCGTCTCAGAGGCACTGTTCCGCCATCCTCCTTTTCTTCTACTGCTTAGTGCGATTGTATATTTTCATGATAATAAAAAAAAAGCATTAAGAACTAACAGCAAAAACATTTTCGATATAATATCGTCAGGGAAATAGCATGTGAGGGTGCATCAGCTGATACGGAAGTGGCAAAACGTTTGTGGATAGAGGTTCGTTCTCCCGCATCCTCTTTCTCTTCTACTGCTTAATGCGATCGAATGTTATGAAGAAAATATAAAAAAAAAGCAATAAGAACAAACAGCAAACAAACTTTCGATATAATATCATCAGGGAATTAGCCTGTAGGGAATATATATATTTCATTTAAGTTTCCCATGTACATTACAATATGAGTTTTCTTTGTAACAAATTGTATAGTTTTCTTTTTCTCTCAGCTGACTTTGTTTACATTTAGATTTCGTAGAGCGTGGTCGATGTGTAAAGAAGATAGAATAATATTTAGAACCAAGGAATATTAATAATACTATAATCTTGAAAATTAGATAAACCCCAAATAGAGTGAGTAAATAAATATTTTATGAGTAAGATATTGTGCCTGAATAGTGATAAGCATCAGCTGATGCGGAAGCGGCAAAATGTTTTCCGATAGAGGTTCGTTCTCCCACATCCTATTCTTCTACCGCTTAATGCAATCAAATATTATGAAGAAAATTGAAAATACATATTAAGAACAAACCGCAAATAAATTATTTGGTAAAATTGCATTATAGGACCACCTCTATTTTCCAATTGAAATAAATTTTTTTTTGGTAGTTTTTTATGTGTTTTGAACAAACCTAACCTAAATTAACCTAACCCCATTATTTCATTAACTCAGTGCGCGATTTGAAACTGAGTAATGGGCGGCTACAGCAACTCTTCACTTACCAGAAAGCCAGTGATTTTTAACTAACGGTTAATTTTTCCCAGTGATTTTTAACTAACGGTTAATTTTTCAGAGTGAAGGACTAATTTCCGGAGCAAATGAAGGTCAGATTCGCTTAAAACACATAAAAATCTGGCAGAAAACCCTTATTTCAACTGGAAAACAGAGGTGGTCCTATAATGCAATAATACCAATTTATTTTATAATATTGTCAAGGAAATAGCGTGCGAGGGTACATCAGCAGATACGGAAGTGGTAAAACGTTTGTCGATAGAGTCTCCTGCATCCTCCTCCTCTTCTACCGCTTAATGCGATCCAATATTATGAAGAAAAAAATTTTAAAAAGCATTAAGAACAAACATCAAACAATCTTTAGATATAATATTGTCAGGGAAATAGCCCTATAGAGAATATATATATTTCATTTAAGTTTCCCATGTACAGTACGATATGCGTTTTCTTTATAATGAATTGTATAGTTTTCTTTTTCTCTCAGCTGAATTTGTTTACGTTTAGAATTCGTCCAGCATGGTTGATATGTAAAGAAGATAGAATAATGTTTAGAACCAAGGAATATTAATAATACTTTAATTTTGAAAATTAGATAAACCCCAAATAGAGTGAGTAAATAAATATTTTATGAGTAAGATATTGTGCCTGAATAGTGATAAGCACCAGCTGATACGGAAGCGGCAAAGTGTTTGCCGATAGAGGTTCGTTCTTCTGCATCCTCCTATTCTTCTACCACTTAATGCGATCAAATATTATGAAGAAAATTGAGAAAAGCATTCAGAACAAACCGCAAACAAATTTTCGATATAATGTCCTCAGGGAAATAGCGTACGAGGGTGCATCAGCTGATACGGAAGTGGCAAAACATTTCTGGATAGAGGTTCGTACTCCCACATCCTCTTCCTCTTCTACCACTTAATGCGATCGAATATTATAAAGAAAATTGAATAAAAGCATTAAGAACAAACAGCGAACAATCTTTAGATATTATATCGTCAGGGAAATAGCCCCATAGAGAATATATATATTTCATTTAATTTTCCCATGTACAGTACGATATGCGTTTTCTTTATTTTATGAATTGTAGTTTTCTTTTTCTCTCAGCTGACTTTGTTTACGTTTAGATTTCATGCAGCATGGTTGATATGTAAAGAAGATAGAATAATGTTTAGAACCAAGGAATATTAATAATACTATAATCTTGAAAATTAGATAAACCCCAAATAAAGTGAGTAAATAAATATTTTATGAGTAAGATATTGTGCCTGAATAGTGATAAGCATCAGCTGATACGGAAGCAGCAAAACGTTTGCCGATAGAGGTTCGTTCTGTCGCATCCTCCTATTCTTCTACCGCTTAATGCGATCAAATATGATGACGAAAATTTAAAAAGAGCATTACGAACAAACAGCAAACAAATTTTCTATATAATATCGTTAGGGAAATAGCGTGCGAGGGTGCATCAGCTGATTTGGAAGTGGCAAAACGTTTGTGGATAGAGGTTCGTTCTCCCGAATCTTTCTCTTCTACCGCTTAATGCGATTGAAAATTATGAAGAGAATTGAAAAAAAACTTAAGGAAAAACAGCAAGCAAACTTTTGACACAATATCGTCAGGAAAATAGCTTGTAAAGAATATATATACCCCTAGTTTCAGAATAACGCCTGTATAGGTTCTCAGAAGTGTTGGGTAAATGGAAAATCGCGTCAAAAAACAAGTCATTTTCCATAGGAAACAATGATAAAGGGCATAGATACTTTCCAAACCTTACATACACACACCATACCAAATATATAAGATAAGTAAAAAACATATTACTACATAGCAAAGCAGAAAGCCCTGTATCTATTTTTAAAAGTATACAGAAGTGATTCATATTCACTTTACAGCTAGAAATTAACATACATTACTGTACTGTACTCTATTACACAGTGGGCAACAGTCATACAGTACACTGGGACATGCATGGTGGCTGTGAGCAAGTAACTTATGCGGTAGAAGAGGAGGAGGATGCAGGAGAACGACCTCTATCTGCAAATGTAAACAACAAAAATTATAAATTATAAATAACCAAAGCAATACAAAAAAACGAAAAAAAAAATTAATTATACAGTGCCTAAATCTACCATATGACAGATTAAAAAAAACTTAATCTACATTCTCTAGAGAGGCACAGAGGTAGGGGGGATATGATTGAGGTGTATAAATGGTTTAAAGGGATTAACAAGGGTGATATTAATAAGTTTTAAAAATTCATGATCAAATCAGAACTCGTAATGGGTAATGGATTTAAGCTTGATAAATTTATGTTCAGAAGGGAAATTGGTTAAATTTGGCTTGGTTATACCGTAGAGTAGCGGATGCATGGAACTGGATTCCTAGTAGGATAATAAATGCCAATATATATATATATATATATATATATATATATATATATATATATATATATATATATATATATATATATATATATATATACACCGTATATTTCGGTGTATAAGTCGATGTTTTAGCCCCCAAAAATCAGCCCAAAATTGAGGGTCGACTTATATAACAATCACAAAAAGCAAACCTTGAAATCTTGTGACATATTGGTGCAGGAAATCAGGCCTAACCTTAGGCTAATACCGACGACAGCCTCGGTGCGGTAACTATCGATGTAAATACATGTAGCTACTAATGTAAATACTTGTATTTTAATCAATTCACATTCTGATTCGACACTAATAATGTAATAGAGCTACCATTACCTTAAAATTCCACAAAATGCTATTAATCAAAGGAAAAAGACCATAACAATGTAAACATCATGCAGCCATTTGTAAAATTTCCGATCAGCTGCTCGCTGACGAAACAAAACAATTTACGGTATAAGTGCGTTCACACCAACCCTTTTTTGACCACAGAAATGTTAAATAACAACATCTAGGATAACATCAGATCTTTATTTCTCACTAAAATAAATTACAATAAAAAGTATGCAATATGTTTTATTCATTTAAAAACCTTCAAAATTGCTACAATCATCATCATCTGATGCAAAAAGTTCATCAAATAAATCGTCATTTACAGTTTCACCCAACTGTTGCTTTAAAGTCCTTACTTTGGTCTTTGTTGGCTTTTGCCCATTTTAATGCATGTGATCTTATTTTATTTCGTGTTACTATGAATCCATCCTGTCTTAGTTCAAGTACCCACTTTGCAACATGATCCTCCAACTCTGGCCAAAGAACGTTTCCTCGTCTCATCGCGCATTTCTGTTTCGGCATGTTTCTCAACTTATCTTCATTCTTTCTCCAGTCTCTTACTAACTTCTCATCCACATCAAAAGTTCTCGCTGCAGCACAGTTGTTTGATGCCTTAGCAACTTCGATGACTTTTAGTTTAAAACTGGCTTCGTATTTTCTGCGTTTTGTTGGCGGCTCCATGGGTAGCTTAAGTGTAAAAAATATTTAAAGAATTTTCTCTGGTTAGTAGGAGAGTTAGGACCAGACTGAATTAGAGAGAAAACGAAGTGAAAGTATATGAGTATGCAAACTACCAACAGAAGCTGTTTGATGAGGTAGTATGGTAGTTGTGCTTAGAAGAGGAAGAAGAAGGCGGGGGCTGTTAGTTGCTATAATGAGCTTGTCAGCTGCTTGGAACGTTTCGAATAATTCACCCATATGAACACGCTTTTGTTTACGTTACGATCGTGCGGAGAAATGAATCTATTTCGTCATTTTTATAGAGATTTATATTAATACTACCTTATATATTATTTCATATTGTAAGTAGAACAACGTTTGTAATAACATACCGGTAGTCTTTAATTAATGCCCGGTGTTTTATATATGGTAACTTTTACACTGCTGCTTAGGCTAGCCTATAACTTAGGCGAGTTTCGTATTTCAACTTTTACACTGCTGCTTAGGCTAGCCGATAATTTACGGTAGGCGAGTTCTGTATTTTAGAGGTCGACCTATACCTCAGATATTAGCAAAAATCATAAAAAATTACTCTCATTTTTGGGTCGACTTATCTGTAGGCCGACTTATACACCGAAATATACGGTATATATATATATATATATATATATATATATATATATATATATATATATATATATATATATATATATATATATATATATATATATATATATATATATATATATATATATATATATATATATATATATATACGGTGATCCTTCGCTCTATCGCGTTTCTTGCCTCGCGAATTCACTGTACCGCTATTTTTTTTTTGCAAATTTTTTTTTTGGGGTATATGCAAAAATATAAAATTATTAAAAAATAAAAATTTTCAGTATTTTCATTTTTTATTGAAAAAAAAATTTCATTATTCAATTGAGAAAAAAAATTTATTTCCCAGCTTACGAAATAATAAAACAGTAAAAAATAGTAAAAGACATAAATTTAGAAATATAACTCACAGTATAGCATCATGTGAAATACTGTCTGATAGCGTACAATGTATTGGGGTCGCACCAACGTGAGCTAGCATATATATTAAAATTTCCAGTAGTTTCATGATTTTATTGATAAAAAAAACGTATTTCTTAGCCTAAGAATAATAAAACAGTAAAAAATAATAAAAAACATAAATACTAAAAGTATTGCACCATGTAAAATACGATACCAGTATCAGCGTTTCGGAAAACAAAAAGGGTCAAACCTACGTGAGATAGTACATATTGAAATTTTCATTATTTTATTGATAAAACAAGTATTTCCTAGCCTATGAGTAATAAAACAGTAAAAAATAGTTAAAAGCATAAATTTAGATATATAACTCACAGTATTGCATCATGTGAAATACTGTCTGATAACGTGCAATGTATTGTGGTCGCACCTACGTGAGCTAGCATATATATTAAAATTTCCAGTAGTTTCATGATTTTATTGATAAAAAACCTATTTTTTAGCCTAAGAATAATAAAACAGTAAAGAACATAAATACTAACAGTATTGCACCATGTAAAATACGATACCGGTATCAGCGTTTCGGACAAAGGCTTGTACCATCTTCCATTGTCTCGCCTCACTCGTTCAGTCTAACGCACGTGTTCGCCGTTCACGTTGGGCTTATTAATACGTTGTGCTTGTGATTTGTTTTCTTCACTTTTTCAACCTCTGCAATGCCTCCCAAGCTTCCTTCATCTTCTAAGGCTTCTGGTAGTGAGCCTAAGCAGCAAAGGAAGATGTTAACCATAACAGATAAGGTGAAACTCTTAGATATGTCGGCCGCTATTTTGGCGTCAATGAATAACAGCCGTAAAGCTGTTATTGGCTGCGGAATGATTTCCTCTGGCGTCTACAAACTCATTACCACCTAATTCACGTTAAGTTTACCTATCACGTACATATAAATTTACGTTGCATGCTGTTATTTATAAAGTAAAGGGTGGTTTTTTAACAGTGCAGGGGGGGGTTTATACAGTAAACGTAAAAATCTATCTATCTACCTTGGCTGTTTCCCCCTTTAATTGGGGGGTAGCCGACATCAAGAAAGGAAAACAAATAGGGGGATTACTTTGCTCTATGGGCAATGACGAGGGAGCTAGCAACCGTTCAGATGGCACTGCTGGAGTGCCACAGCCCATCCTCCCGGCTCTTCCACAACCTGTGTCGCTTCACAATTGCCAACTCTCCTCCTACTGCCCCTACCACAGGGCTACCTCTGTAAGATGCAGCCCCGTGGTAACAGCAGATGCCCATCAGAGCTGCAACACGATCGCTTGCCACTCATTCCTATTCCTAGCACGCTCGCTTGCTTCCCTCACATCCATCCTCCTATCATTCAGGGCTCTCCTTACTCCATCCATCCATCCAAACCTAGGCCTCCTTCTAGTATTTCTCCCATCAACTCTCGCATTCATCACTTTTTTCAGCAGCCTTTCATCATCCATCCTTTCCACATGGCCAAACCATCTCAGAACATTCATATCTACTCTGGCTGCAATTTCTCTCCTCAAACCCGTTCTTGCTCTCACCACTTCATTCCTAGCCCTATCCAATCGAGATATACCAATCATACTCCTCAAGCATTTCATCTCAAACACATTTAGTTTCCGTCTCTCACTCACTTTCATACCCATAACTCTGATCCATACATCACAGTTGGCACAACCACTTTCTCATACAAAACTTTCTTAACATTCATTTCCAATTCTCTATTCTTTATCACTCCTTTCAATGCACCCAATACTTTACATCCTTCATTCACTCTGTGACACACATCTGCTTCCACTCCACCATTTGCAGCTATAACCGAGCCTAAATACTTAAACTGATTAACCTTCTCAAGTGTCTCTCCATTCAACATAACATTCAATCCAGCGCCATCCTCATTTCTTGTACACCTCATAACCTTACTCTTTCCCACATTCACTCGCAACTTCCTTCTCTCACACACCATTCCAAATTCTGACACTAACTGACACAGCTTTTCCTCTGAATCTGCCACCACCACAGTATCATCTGCAAACAGCAACTGACTCTGCTCCCACTCGTTATCATCCCCATCTACCATTCTCAAACCTCGACCACGCACTCGCTCATTCACCTCTCTTACAACTCCATCAATATACAAATTGAACAGCCATGGTGACATCACACATCCCTGTCTCAATCCCACACTCACTGGAAACCACTCACTCACTTCATTCCCTACCCTAACACAAGCTCTGCTGCCCTCATACAAACTCTTCACTGCATGCAACAATTTACCATTAATTCCATATAATCTCAAAACATTCCACATAGCCTCTCTATCAACTCTATCATATGCTTTCTCCAGATCCAAAAATGCAAAATACACATCCTTACCCTTTGCTAAATATTTCTCACATAACTGCCTAACTATAAAAATCTGATCTATACAACCTCTACCTCTCCTAAAACCACTCTGCACTTCTGCGATCACATATTCTGTCTTATCCCTAATCCTATTAACCAGTATTCTCCATACACTTTTCCTACCACACTCAACAAACTTATACCCCTAAAATTACTGCATTCATACATATCTCCCTTACCTTTGTATAGGGGCACTATACAGGCAATCACCCATTCCACTGGCACCAATGACAACATAAAGCATATATTAAACACTCTCACTAACCATTCCAATGCAGTCACACCCCCTTCTTTCAACATCTTCACTCTCACACCATCCATTCCAGGTGCTTTACCTGCTTTCGCTTCATACAATGCCCTTTTCACCTCCTCTCTTGTAATCTCTTTCTCATTTTCATCTCCCATTACTGGCCCTTGAACCCCTCCCACTGCCACTATAGCTGCCTCTCTATCTTCCTCAACATTCAGCAAGCACTCAAAATATTCTGCCCATCTTTTCCTTGCATCGTTCCCTCTTAACATGTGTCCATTCACATCTTTCACTGTCTCTTCCATCCTCGATCCACCCTTCCTTACTCTCTTCACTTCTTTCCAAAACTTCTTTTTATTCTCCTCATATGACCTACTAAAATCCTGTCCCCACCTAACATTTGCCAACCTCTTCTCTTCCTCTACCTTCCGCTTGGTTTCCACATTTTTCTCCCTATATCTTTCATACTTCTCCCTACTTTTACACTGCAGCCATTCCTCAAAAGCCCTCTTTTTCTCTTCCACCTTCATTTTCACCCCTTCATTCCACCACTCGCTGCCCCTCCTCAAGCCACCTCCAACAAACCTCTTTCCACACACATCACTTGCATGTCCCACAAAACATTCTTTCATCAACCCCCATTCCTCCCCTAACTCCCCAACTTCTCTTTCTTTCACCCTGTCATATGCCACTCTCAACCTGTCCTGATATTCCTGTCTATTCTCTGGCTTTTTCAACTCTTCCACTTTCACTATTTCCCTTCTACATCCCCCCACACTATTTCCCCACTCTTTTGCTTCTACCAAAAAATGATCAGATATCCCAGCAGCCACACCCCTGAATGCATGTACATCTTTCACTCTACCAACCATGCTCTTTGCTACCAACACATAATCCATCAATGCTCTCTCTTTCACTCTTCCATTTACCACTCTCATCCATGTATACTTATTTATTAACTTCTTCTTATATAAACTATTACCTATCACCAACTCTTGCTCCACACACATATCTAACAGTCTCTCGCCACTCTCATTCCCACCTGGTATCCCATACTTTCCTACAACACCTTCTATCTCTCCTTCACCCACTCTGGCATTCAAGTCACCCAACACAACTACATAGTTCCTTCTACTCAGACCATCCACACATCTAGTTAACTCATTCCAGAATTCATCCCGCTCTTCCTCACTTCTCTCACATCCTGGCCCATACGCACTTACAAAAGCCCAACATTCCCTTACTATCCTAGCCCTCGCCCACATCAGCCTAGATGACACTTCTTTCCATTCCACTACATGATTTACCATCCATTCACTCAGCAATAATGCCACACCTTCTCTCGCTCTCCCCCTTTCAACCCCAGACACCCTACCCGTCACATCACCAAATGCCACTTTTCCTTTTCCTTTCATCTTCATCTCACACAATGCCAATACATCCATCCTCCTCCTACCAAACATATATCCAATCTCACATCTTTTGCTCTCTATCGTACTACAACCACGCACATTTAGACACCCCAAAACTAGAGTTTGGGGAGAAGTTATTCTCCCATCTACTCCCCTTCTTCTTTGACATCTCGCAGGAGGTTGATACAAGGGGAGGATTCCTAGTCCCCCCGCTCCGTCCACATTTAGTCACCTTTTACGACACGCAGGGAATACGGTGAGGCTATTCTTTGATTTTGTGCCCGCCCCACAGGGCACGTAAATATAATTGTAAAATACCCATGTACATGAGTATGTCATATAAATTTACGCTGGCATGCTGTTATTTATTAAATAAAACGTATTTCTTAGCCTAAGAATAATAAAATAGTAAACAGTATTGCACCATGTGAAATACGATACCGGTATCAGTGTTTCGGAATACGCAAAGGCTCTCACCTACGTGACCTAGTGAATATTAAACTTTTCATTATTTTATTAATAAAACAAGTATTTCCTAGCCTCAGAATAATAAAACAGTAAAAAATTGTAAAAAACATAAATTTAGATATACGTACGTACAGTATAACTCACAGTATTGCATCATGCGAAATAGTGTCCAATAGCTACGTGATCTAGCATATACATAAATTTAGATATACGTACGTATGTACGGTATAACTCACAGTATTGCATCATGCGAAATAGTGTCCGATAGCTATGTGAGCTAGCATATATATTTATATTTCCAGTAGTTTCATGATTTTATTGATTAAAAAACGTATTTCTTAGCCTAAAAATAATAAAACAGTAAAAAATAGTAAACAGTATTGCACCACGTAAAATACGATACCGGTATCAGTGTTTCTGAAAACGCAAAGGCTCTCACTTACGTGACCTAGTGAATATTAAAATTTTCATTATTTTATAGATAAAACAAGTATTTCCTAGCCTAAGAATAATAAAACAGTAAAAAATAGTAAAAAACATAAAGTTAGATATACGTACGTACAGTATTACTCACAGTATTGCATCATGCGAAATATGGTGTCCGATAGCTACGTGAGCTAGCATATATATTTATATTTCCAGTAGCTCTCACCTACGTGAGATAGTTCATGTTTTTTTAACAGTGCAGGGAGGGTTTATACAGTACCTAAACTTAAAAATAATTGTAAATGAGTATGTCATGTAATTACCACTTCATTCACCGTAATTTTATCTATCACTTTCATATAAATTTACGTTGCATGCTGTTATTTATGAAGTAAAGGGTGGTTTGTTAACAGTACAGGGAGGGTTTATACAGTGTAAACGTAAAAATAAATCAAAATATCTATGTACATAAAGGCTGATCCTACTCCGCGGTTTTCCTGGTTCGCGCCGGGTCCCGGAACTGAACTACCGCGACAAGGGAGGGAACACTGTATATATATATATATATATATATATATATATATATATATATATATATATATATATATATATATATATATATATATATATATATATATAATACAGGTATACCTCACCTAATATCGTTAATTGGTTCCAGGAGAGACGATTTAAGTCAAAAAACGACTTAAATCGAATTAGCTTGTCCCTAGGCTAGCCGAGATATACAGATTTACTGTAGTAGTAGTATAGTTTGGTGGAATATGCCTTTTGCAACGGCTCCCAAGTCTTGGATTTGCTTTGCTAAATTGTTTGTGCGGTTTTTATTGTTTGATTTCTTTTTCTACAAATTCTTTTTATAAATATTTTCTTTCTTTGACGTCTTTTTCACTACAATTTCGAAATAACAATATATTAGCAATTATTTCAGTTTTCTTTTCTATATATGGCTGAGCTAAAAAACTATATTCTGATCTTATTTGTACATATGCTTCACAAAATAGTAGAAAATGTTCTAGGCTCTCTTTACATTGTACACACGTTGGGCAGGTGGTATCTTTATTTTTAAATTTATGTACAGTAAACAAATTAATGACCTCTATTATGCCATTGCCAACAGGCTTAGCATGGTGGCCAGTGTTGCCAGATAAAGCGGATGTTTTTATTTTCAAATGTATGGCACGTTTTAAGATATATATTAATTACAAGATGGTAGTTCCGGTTTTACGTCACGGACTCCCTTATCTACCAAGGGCTAGGACGGTTGCCTTCTTGCGAAGGACTTGTTTTGGCAGATGTAATCCTTACGCTGAGTGCATGCCTTTGCTAACCTCAGACCGTGACGGGGCGCGAACCCTCGACCTGACGCCTCAGAGTCGGAGACGCTACCGACTGAGCCACGGCGACTACAATTACAAGATGGTAGTACTGTAATTTAAATAAAATTGTACTTCATCTTTAAGATACTTGAAATAACTTACCAGCTTACTTGTATGTTTTTTGTATTTATCATTTCTCTCATTTATGTATTCTGGCAACATTGATGGTGGCAGTGAGGACGAGGCTGCTGTCACTCTTCCTTTACAGCTAATGCACCCTCACACGCTATTTCTCTGATGATATTACAGTGTTACCCCGGTTATTCGCGCTTCTTGGTTCGCGTTCTCACTCTATCGCGGTTTTTTTTTGGATAAATTATTATTTTATTTTATGGGTATACGCAAAAATATTAAAATATTGAAATTTTTTTTTTCAGTATTTTCATTTTTTTTTTAAATTTACGTTGCGTGCTGTTATTTATAATATAAAGGGTGTTTTTTTTAACAGTGCAGGGAGGGTTTATACAGTTTGTAAACGAAAAAATAATTGTTAATGAGTATGTGTGTCACGTCATCATCACCTCATTCATGGTAATTTTATCTATCACTTTCATAAAAATTTACGTTGCTTGTTGTTATTTATAATGTAAAGGGTGTTTTTTAACAGTGCAAAGAGGGTTTATACAGTACGTAAACGAAAAAATAATTATAAATGAGTATGTATGTCACGTCATTATCACCTCATTCACCGTAATTTTATCTATCACTTTCATAAAAATTTACGTTGCTTGCTGTTATTTATAATGTAAAGGGTGTTTTTTTAACAGTGCTGGGAGGGTTTATACAGTACGTAAACGAAAAAATAATTGTAAATGAGTATGTATGTCACGTCATTATCACCTCATTCACCGTAATTTTATCTATCACTTTCATAAAAATTTACGTTGCTTGCTGTTATTTATAATGTAAAGGGTGTTTTTTTAACAGTGCAGGGAGGGTTTATACAGTACGTAAACGAAAAAATAATTGTAAACGAGTATGTATGTCACGTCATTATCACCTCATTCACCGTAATTTTATCTATCACTTTTATAAAAATTTGCGTTGCTTGCTGTTATTTATAATGTGAAGGGTGTTTTTTAACAGTGCAGGGAGGGTTTATACAGTACGTAAACAAAAAAATAATTGTAAATGAGTATGTATGTCACATCATTATCACCTCATTCACCGTAATTTTATCTATCACTTTCATAAAAATTTACGTTGCTTGCTGTTATTTGTAATGTAAAGGGTGTTTTTTCAACAGTGCAGGGAGGGTTTATACAGTACGTAAACGAAAAAATAATTGTAAATGAGTATGTATGTCACGTCATCATCACATTCACGGTAAGTTTTCCTATCACTTTCATAAAAATTTACGTTGCTTGCTGTTATCTATAATGTTAAGGGTGTTTTTTTTAACAGTGCAGGGAGGGTTTATACAGTACGTAAACGAAAAAATAATTGTAAATGATATGTATGTCACGTCATTATCACCTCATTCACTGTAATTTTATCTATCACTTTCATAAAAATTTACGTTGCTTGCTGTTATTTATAATGTAAAGGGTGTTTTTTTAACAGTGCATACTCATTTATACAGTACGTAAACGAAAAAATAATTGTAAATGAGTATGTATGTCACGTCATTATCACCTCATTCACCGTAATTTTAATTATCACTTTCATAAGAATTTACGTTGCTTGCTGTTATTTATAATGTAAAGGGTCTTTTTTTAACAGTGCAGGGAGGGTTTATACAGTACGTAAACGAAAAAATAATTGTAAACGAGTATGTATGTCACGTCATTATCAC